>VDFB02077655.1:0-13431 GCA_007258455.2 Sequoia sempervirens
CCCCTCTCAGTATTCCAGGTGTTCAAAAATTGGTATCAAATCTTGGTTCCTTCAATTGGCTTGATCGCTAAGGTAGATATTGGAGTTGAACACATGGCTACTAGGAGATAGCATAGCTCTCTAGAAGAAATTCCTATTGTAGGATTTATTGAAGAAGATTGCATTGTTGATATGGAAGGAGAACTCAAATCTTATCTAGATGATTTGGATAAAGTAGAATCTAAGAATAGAGATCTAAGAAAGGATCTTAGTGATGTGGATGAATTCATTAAGATATTGAGATAGGAACTCAAGAAAGATATAGAGAGGATCAAAGATCTCAAGCAATCAAAGAGATAATTCCTATCCGGAAATTGCAGATTGAAGAAATTAAAAGAGTTGAAGACTTCCTAAATGCTAAATTGAAAGGAAAATCTGAAGAATGCTCAAAGCTTGAAGAAGAAGTTGTAACCTTAAAATTATATTTTGAGAAAAAAAAGATTCAAGAAGAGTATTGTAATTCTTAATTTGAGATGATTGTAAATCATAAGGGATCTAGCAACAAAGAAGGATTAGGATTTGAGAAAGGTGAAAGCTCAAATACAAATCAAACTTCAAACAAGGTTGGAAAGAAGAATGACAAAGAGAGCAACTTCAAAAACGTCTAGAACCAAAAGAGTTAATTCAAAAGACCACCAATCAAACAACCAAATGTGTAAAGGTACCATATTTTAATGGTTTTGTTATTCTTGCAATAAATTTGGACATAAGGCTAAATAATGTAGAAGAAAAATGAATCAGAATGTTCAATCTTTTCTCATTCGGTGTTTTACAAGTAATAGATTTGGTCACGAGGCTAGAGTGACTGTAGAAATTAGATGATGAATGACTACAATAATGGCATGATGTTTTAATCTTTCAATGGCTACTATTATGAATGCAATGGATTTGGGCATAAATCTAATCAATGCATATCTAGAGTAAGTGGAAATAAGCTTGTTCAAAATGTCAAATGCTACAAATGCAATAAGTTATGATACATTGCAAAATTTTGCAAAAGCAAGAATGAGATGAATAAGATCTAGAAAAAGAAAGAGGAGAATGAGGTTAAGGATGAGTCTGTGTTAGCTTCTGGTGTAGATGTTGCCTCTAGAAACTAAATGAAAAGCTTTGGCTCAAGGAGAGTTTTAATACAAAATTTTTAAGCCCCTTCCAAAGATATTGTGTTGATTCCTTCAAAATGTGGGTATTAGGTATAGGTTGATATGCTTGACCTATTAGTGAAAAAACTAGTGGAAAATATCAAGATGCAGAAATTTGTGGAGCAATTGAAGCTGAATATGTATTACAGTTAGGGTTTATCAACTTTTTTGCCTAACTTCAAATCAAGAATTCAATGTGAATTAGATTATCCAAAAGTTTTTATAAGTGATTTCACTTTTGATCTAAGTCATTTGTAAATGATCATTCGAGGAGAGAAGAGAAGTCAAGAAGTGAAGTGAAGCATTTTAGAATTCTTTTGCATGAAACCCTAATAGGCAACAATCAAACAATATTTATAGTTTCTATTTTCCCTAGTTTTTGAAGTACTTTCACTGTGTTGAAAAATGTATACCCCACAAGTTGTTGAGGTTTTGGATCGACCTCATCCAAAGTTCAAACAACACCCTAATAATTCAATGATGACTGATCCAAATGGTTCATTTTTTAGTATTCTTTATGGTGTGTTACATACATAAGATGTAAGGATTTACATACATGTTATGTTGGAAGAGTGAAATCACTCAAATTTGGGTGATGTGTGGTTTAATAAACTCATCAAAGTTCAATTTGAACTAAAACCTAAGTTTGAGAGTTTGACAGATAAGAAGCTCGACATCTAGAACAATTTCCCTATCTTTTGCTATGTGAATGAGTGGATTAGATAAACTTTGAGTAGGATTCATGGCAGGTTTATGTTGTTGGATATTCCACATATAATTAATAAGGAGGCTATTAGGGGTGTTATGGGATTATGCTTGATTGGACCAGTTCTAACACTCAAATTAGTGAAGAATGAAATGGTAATGGAGTTAACATGTACAAAATATGATAAGAGAGACCTGACTATCAAGGACATTAAAGACCTTGCAATAAAATATGCATCAATGGTGATAGGGTACAAAATATATTTTACAAACAGAGAGAACTTTGTTTCTACTACTGCCATCAACACTACATATGAGATGGTAAAGAAATGTGTTGATTATGATTTGTGTGAGTTTTTAAGGGAACAACTCTTGGAGAATTTGTAGAAGACCAAGGACTCTCGGTACCCCTTCAAGTTTGGTACCTTGATCATTTTTTTACTATTTTACTTTCTTAATGAGGTTCTTGGAAATAGGAACATAGTATGGTTGAAAGAAAGACCAACGGCTACTCAAATCAAAGACTATCTGATGAGATTAGGTAATGAAGAATCATAGAAGAAATCATTATGGGGATTCTTTAAAACTTTCCAAGAGAATATGAAATCCAAAGAAATGATTTATAAGAGAGTAGTAGAAAAATATAAAAATGGCATTATCTTCATGGCAAGTAAGAATTGTTGCATAATGGAGGCTTTTAAGCCTAGAACTATGTGGATCCCAGAAATGGGATATGAAGTTGTTGAGGATGTAAATTTTGGTCTATCTAACCATATTCTTAACAAGCCTAGAGACACCACTGGGGAAATATTTGGGACATATGAGGAGAATTCCAGTGTTGTACACATGCAGTAGAGGAAAAAAATTAAAGAAAATTATTGAGAAGATGACTACATAGGTTGCATAGATGATGGGTCTATCAAAGGACCAAGTGGAAAAATCCAAAAGCATGTCTAGCTCTCTAGGAGGTGCATACAGTATAAGAAGATCTAGTATAACATCTACCCCCTCTTTGATTTCCCCCAAGTCTTTTGGGATTATACCCTCTATTAGTGGAACAAGGAGAAAGGATTCAACCAGTACTCTGGATAAACATCAAAGTGAACCTATGAAGGGAAAGAGTGTTCTAATGAAGTAGTAAGGAGCCCCACAAAAGAGAATAGTAAGGGAAAAGGAAACAAGAGAAATAAACATGAGTGTTGATGATGAAGAAGAAGAAGAAGAAGAACCTTTCATAAGAAAAATAAAATCTGGAGTATCACTATAAGAGTTGGTATAGAATAACTCTACACCATGCAATATTTGGCTAAAGATTATAGCCACACAAGATCTAGGAACTTCATGAACTTGCACAAGAGAGATCAATATGCAATGCTCAATATTGCAATGGAATTGATTATCCAAGAATATGTTATACAATATATGACGATGTATGAGGCCACCTGGTTATATAGCCAAGGTGAGACATAGGATTAAACAAGATTATAACAAGTGTCTTAATCCTATTTCATGTGACAACTTATCACAACTACCTTGGACACATGTGTTATAATTCAAAATATAAGATAAGATCTAATGAAAACTAACACCTTCTAGAAATATTCCCTCCTAGGACCTAAGTAAACTTAACATGCAAATAAGTCCCCTAAGTCCCCTAGTAATTAATTGACTATGTACAAGACTTTATTTATACCAACACCCCCCTTAAGTGCAACTGATGGATTAGTTTATTACTATGCAAATGACACAAAGATGGGTCCCAACTACGAGGCCATTTTAGGTACCCATGTACAAATGCAAATGCAATCTCTCAAAAATGGAGAAAAGGAGAAAACCAAGTGGGACAAAACTCCTCTCCAAACGAGAGATAGAAAAACAAAATGATCTCAATGATGAATTAGAAAGACAAAACCCCATACAAGGAAAAAGCCCCCCCATAAGAGAGAAGAAGAAGAGAGACCATGCAACCCCCCCTCAATGTAGAGTTTCCTACAATGATGGTAGAAGCTTGAGATTAAATGTTGAAGATGATACAAAAGAGTCAAAAAAAATTCCTCCCCTTAGGAAGAAAAAAAACCAAGATGGTATGCAGAATGTGTGATGTCTATGCAGAATTCTCAAGTTTCTTCGTGTCAATGTTGAAAGTTGTAATACTCTAAACAGGCATTCTAAGCCACACTGTCGAAGAAGACTGTTGATGCCAAAAATTGACAAGGTAAAAGCCTTATGGGAAACTCAATTAATGGGGGGACCAATTGCACTAAACTAAGTGACCTCCAGATTTTTAAAGAAGTCGACTTATTCTTTATTTGGGGGGTTTTAATGGGAAATGGAAGTAGATATAAAAAATAAAGAATAATCTAAGGTGATGCGCCAAGAGTTAGGTAGTGTGCATGGAAAACCTTCCTTTCAAATATTTGAGGGTATGTTCAGTAATCTACATGTCCCAAAATAATAGAAATAATAGATGAAACCCAAATAATCTATTCAATAACATAAAATAACTCCCATACACATTTACTAAAAATAGGAGTCCAAGACATGGTCTAAATCAACAAACTTATATTGAAATTATAGAATTTCTACAAATAAACTAGTCACTACAATAATGGTACAGTATAGTGTTTTGTCAAATAGCTAAGAAACAAAAAGGATGAACAAAAATGGCACAGACTGTGAGTCTTAATACAATAATAAAAAAAATACAAAATGCCCGGTGTCTTTCTACAATTTTTTGTGTATACTCCAAACTCATTTTCAAAATGAAGAAGCAGTATTTATAGGGAAAACATCCCACCACCTAAAATCCAATAACATAAAAGAATCCCTTAGCATGAGCAATGATGCATATCACAATGATTTCCTTAGGTCGTTGCAACAAAAAAGATTCTAAAAAATGGAATGCAGTCACCTTCAAACCAGATGCATCCCTTGTGAATGATGGTTGTGGTCTCAGTATAGAAGCAACATAATTCTGTGTAGACATGTGTTGCTCACACATGAAGTTAGTTAGGACACATGTCGATAAGTCGGGGCCTATTGTAGGTTCTCCCTCCTTGCGATGAAAACCCACACGAAGAAGACACATGGAGAAGTCTTCACTATTGGAGTTGATTGTGGGGTCCGCCAAAAAGTGTGCATAGACCGATGCTACATGGCAAGTGGACGAGGCTTGTAGGAAAGTGAAAGGAAGTAAGCATTCGAAGGCCTGTGTTGCTGACACGTGGAAGCATGGCGGGGCATACCAAAGAAACAAAGGAGAGAATCCTTGCTAGGAGTGCTTGGCGGACATGTTACAATAGTTGGGTGAAGCTTTTCAAAAAAGGGTACCCAAGAATATTCAAATGTATAGATGTGGGCCAGACTTAGCAAAATAATCTACCTGAAGGGAGCTTGAGGTATTTTATATCCATAACTTTTGGTGACTACCAGGGGTGTTTCACCTATAGAACATGGAACCCAAAATTTATGGTGTGAAGACCAAAGCCTTGTCCATTGGGTGACAAAGTTATAGCTTGGAGAGAGTAGTCTATAGAGGTAACCAATCAGACTCAATTGGCATTGATATGGTGTGTAGATTCTTTTGCGCCTCATGCAAATCGATCACTTCTTTAAATGGCAGCTTCATGGACATCTTGGCCCTAGAATCGAGCTGAAAAAGTAGCTGCACTATCTGATGAGTGACGCCCTCAATATCCTCAGCAATAGGGGGTTGAGTAAAGCTCTGAAAAGTGGATATTTCTTGCTGCTTCTCATCGATTTTTTCTACGATCTGCTCTGTTGTGGCCACCAAATCATCAGAAAGAAATGGGGAGGGTAAGCCCATCTTAGTCAATTGAGAGAAATTTGTCCATATGTTGTTCATAGTTAAACCTAGTGTTGTTGAGAAATCGCTAGCATGGAGGATGGCTCCATGGCAACAGATGAATTCTTTTGTTGTCTTGGCAACTGATCTTCAGTCTTCAATCCCTGCATTGACTAGGTCCTTGATTGGAACTATGTACAAATTATCTAGCAACTTTTCTACATCGAGAACCCTTTTCACAATGAACTGTGGGAATTTCTCAATCGTTCCACAAACCTCCCTGCTCAAACTTGTTGCTTCTACCATGAACTGAAGCGTCGGTTGTAGAGTCAAACAAAAAGCCTTGACCTTTTCCCAATATAAGATGTATAATTGTTGAGCCACTAGAAGGAGGTCCGACTCGACAGCAAGGGGTTGGGGAAGATTCTTCAAAAGACCAATCTTTGCATCCTTCAAACCAACATCCTATGTCAGTTCTACAATTCTTTTGTCTACAATGGAGAGTTGCTCCTGTAGGGTCTTCAACTCGGTGAGCCATTTTCCCTTAGCCTCGCCTCTATTTGTTGATTCTCTTTCAAGGGAAAGCTTCACCTCTTGGATTTTCTTCTCAAATTGAGCCCATCGGCCCTAGAATTCCACATCCTTTTGTTGCATCCTTTGCTCTAATTGAGTGTGTTGATGTTGAAACTCCTCATTCTTTTGTTGCATCTCCTCTTTCACTCGAGCCAACTAGTCCTGTAATTCTTGTTTTTTTGTTGTAGTTTGGAAACTAGGTTGGGATCATAGGATTGGAACATTGCAAGTTCCTCCCAGAGTTTAGCCTTCTCTATTTGTGCTTGTTGTGACAAGTGTGCAATTTTTTCATCCCTTGATTTGTCCTTCTTTAGTAGGACCTCAATTCTCTCCTTGACAGTTTTCAGCTCTTCTTCCTTCTTCTTCAGTTGGTGACCAAACTTGAGAAATTTAGTGGTGATCACTCGCTATGTCTGCTCCATGAGCTCAACTTTATCATGTAGCTAGGCTATGCTTAGATCGAGTTCCATAGCATGGATGGTGTATTCCTCGAGTCGCATATCCCCTTGTGGTTTGATGACGGTTGGATACATAGTTGAAAAATGCAACGACTGTTGAGCCTCATTAAAAAGGGTTTGCAACTTTGGCTCAACTAAACTTTTAGCATCTTTTTCCCTTTGCTTCTGGAGCATGAGAGCCTGTGCTTGTTTTTTTTTATCGCCCTCTGATAAAAAATTTGCTGACAACCTTATGAGCTCACCCACGAAGGGTGCACAATGAGGAAGAGAAAAGGGGAATGAGAGAGTAGTGGTTCCAACCAATTTCTTCTTCGAAACATATACTATTAGTGGGGAAAATGGGGGAATATGCCAAGGCTCAATCTGTGAAGCATCGGAAGGACTCAATAGAAGTGGTGGTGGTAGTGGAATAATAGCGGCTTCCATCTATTGGGTGAACTAGGTCAGGGTTGATACAATAGTAGTAAAAGGGCTAGCAATGGTAGCTACGGATTGGATTCTAACGAATGGTGGAATAGACCATGGACCTGAGTAAAGGTTGATTGTACAGCTTAGGAGAATTGGGAGAAACCTCCAGCGACCATTGTTGCAAAGGCAGACAAAGTAGGGCTGACACTTATGGTGACAGGTGATGCAGAGACAGCGGAAGAAACCAAAAATTGTGAATCAAGAAGAGGGGGAGAGAAAGATACATGTGATGCAGATGATTGTAATCCCTAGCTTGTTGCTAGCTCCTAGCTTGTTGCAGGCTCCTGGGAACCCTCTGCAAAAGTTGTGTTTTTGCGCTACCTTTTGTTGGGTGGGGAATCGTCCACCTCTATGGCCTCCAACTTTTGTTTTTGGGTTATTTTGGGTCTTTCCAAGGCACAGGTGAAAATATGTGAGGCTCCCAAACATAATACATTCACCTGCACATTTGAAGAGGCCTTGCTAGGCTACTTTGTTGCTTGTCCAATTTTATGTGTTAGGGCCGTCTACACTTCCTTTTCCTTCTCCTTCAACTTCCCTATATAATTTCTAGCCTCCTTTAGGTCTACATCCTCATCACCACTTGTGTCAATATCATCATGTGCTATGTTCCACAAAGTATCAAATCTATCATCTGTCTCTATGTCCTGGTAAGGGGTATCAGGGCATTGGATCTCTTGACAGTAAATCCATAAATTCTTAATCCTTTTCTCTCTCCAGTTAAAATTTTTGACCAAATCATCATGAAGGGTTGCCCCCATTTGGTGCTTCTCATTATACTTTGCCGAAGAGAAATAGAAACTGAGCCATGGCGGCCTCCTATCCTTTGTAGGAATGTGAACCAGGTCCACAAATAGATCATCCTACTCTAACAAGGGATTATTTCACTTTTTGCAATAAGGTCAGGGGTTGTGAGTTACCTTGATGAATGGGTTTGGTAAGTCATTGTTAGGGTTGTATTGCCATATGTCATAAATCAATACTAGCCCCCGATGTGCCAACTTTACTTCTAGCAGCTTATGCGTTTGCTTCCTTGACATTACCACCATCTTGAAAGTCATAGGGCAAAATAAAAATCCTTTCTTTCCCTTTCCTCCACAAAAGTTATAGTCAATAATTGATACTTGGCAGAACACCTCAAGGGGCAACACCCTGTCCGTGACAGATTCTGAGAGTCAGAATGGCTTCTCGATAAAGCCACGCATTCGAATGACTGTGAAATCCTTCCCAAGAAACTAGTTGCATTTAGGAGTGAAACTCTACATCCACCCTATTTTCTCTGCAGTGAGTCGATAAAGATTGCCATCTTCACTAAGGTCCTGCAGAATCAAAGTCAAGAAATACTCTAAGAATGCATAATAATCATATGTTGGAGAAAGGAGGGGAGTCCGCGTAGAAACTAGCTTTCAAGCTCCTTTCTCATCAAAAATAGATAGCCTCATCCATTGATTGAAAAAGTTAGGGTTATGATGTAAAAACATATAAGCAAGGATAGAAGGAAACCTGAACTTGTGTTGTGTTATGTACTCCTTGATTTGGCTCAGTACTTACCCAACAATGACTTCTGCAAAGTCATACCAGAATAAGGAATGTTGCCTATGCAACTGAAACCCCAGACCCAGTTGAAACTCCTGAACATACCTAACTATGTCCAGGCCACAAACAAAATCCATCATTAAGAAGGCATCATGCATATCTACGAGAAAGCATTGTGCACTACTGGGATCTATGGTGGCTTTTTAATATCTTCCTTGGGCCTTTTAGTTTCCTTTTTATAAAAATATAGAGCAAGGTCTTTGCCTCTCCAATATTTGTCTCCTTTATCTAGAGTGAATGACTCCATCTTTTCTACTCTAGAGCCCCTTCTAATAGGGATGCATAGCATATCCCAAATAGCTTCCACATTGATGTTAACCCTTAGCTCTCAGCCTTCAATGGCATCAGTACTTGGGTTAAAATTCATAATGCCCATGTGGACTAGTTCGAGGCAATGATGCACAAAGGGAACCATATACTATGGAAGCCTGTTGAACCATTTCTTGTACGCCAAAGAATCCTGGTCACTATTATTCTTCATTCTCTCATAGGCCACCTCCCTAAGAGTCTTAGGGTTCTTTCCAAGGATGGGATCATGAATTTTATCCCATTCTTCCATTATCTGGGACTGGTCCCTATGAGTCTTCTACTTTTCCATGACCTGTGTGTGAATCTACTTTAGCTTCTCTGGTATCCCAGGTGAAGAGTAAGAGGTTTCATAAAAAATGTTGGTTACTGGTACTATTCACATGGCATCAAACAAGCTTTGGGTTGCCTCAACTTATGCTTCCATATGAGGATTTTCAGCCATTTCAGGGTACTTGTGGACTTCTATGATGTTCAAATCTTCTGCAATTCACTTTGGCTCTTCAGCAATTTTGCACTCAAAACTCTTTGCACTGGATAGCATACTCAAGAAGCTTTTCACAATGTTAGTCTTCCGCATGCAATACTTAGCTATTTCTTTCTTGGAGTGGTAGACAATGGTTTCCTTTTAGCATTAAATTTAGCATGTACCATCAACTCCTTTGCTCATACGAAATGAATTTCTTGCCATTTTGAAATGACAAGAATTCATAATGACAATTAGTAATCATGTCCTATGGCATGAGTTCCTAGGAAATTGAGTTGGTGATTGAAGGCATATTAAACCTTCCACATGCTTGGAAATTAATATCTTTAAAAGAATGATTAAGCTAAAGATTCAATTAGTACTCGAAAATATTTGAGTTCATCCTGGGAAACTAAAAAATGCCTGCAACATGACACATCAGCACCTGACCATATAGACAATCACTTGGGATTGCCACCAATTTGTGCTATGTAATTACCTCTTCTTAATTTCATGCCCAGCAATTCGTACATGGAAAACACAACTGGGTGGGAAATTCATCTGGTGGGATTTTTGAATTAGTGCTTCGATTAACATCAATGCTTATGGCATGTGTAAAGATACCTCAAATATTTCTATAAATAGACTCACAAGACAATGGTAAAATCACACTTAGCAATTAGGAAGAATTGGTATTTGGCAGTTAGGTAGAATTAGTGTTAGGAAGTTGGGTAGAACTAGCATCATGAATACTCTAATTAGGCTGGTTAGCAATAAGTCACAGGTGACTTTCTTAGGTGAAGTTTCAAATAGGCACTTGAAATGAATGATGAAAAACAAGCACTCATTAGATATTATAGCAATGAAGTGGGTGTTAGGCTAGGACTGTGTAGAGTATGAAGATAAGTATACAGTCAATATTGACATCTGCTCTCACTTCATTGCATCTTTGCTTGATATACAGGTCCCTAAGCCAATGATTCTACGTCTGACGTTGGAAATCTTCCCAAAGCGGTACCTTGGTGGCCATGGAGAGATTTTGGAAAATGTGGTGTATGGCTTGGGTGCTTCCCTACGGTGAAGCAACCTTCCTGAGAACATATTGAAGAGAATCGCGATTGGTACCATGGTGCCGCATTTTTTGATGGGTTCCACATTCTAAGGCATGAAGAGCATTTTTCAAGGGTTACTCACACTTACCCGCTTCTTGCTTTCAGCTACTACAATATGGTGTTGTTCTACGGCATTGACTAGTAAATTGACTTCAAGAACTTGGTATTTCCTCCACCACTCCCCATTGTTGTTGTCGATGCCACTGCTATTGTTAATAATTGTGTGGCTCTTGTTAATGATCATACTAATGAATTTGTTCCAGATGTTGTTGTTGATGACACTCCTACCTAAAGATGAACTCCCTTTCCCTATTTTAAGAATCATTTTGTTTTTGTATATACACCTTAAAAAGGCTTTCAACGTATACATTTATATATATATGAAAAAAATTTGCATAATATAGAGATATACTTTAAAATTATGACCTCATAGCCATTTTCGAGGTGTATTAGTGAAGTATATAATTCCATATATAATAAATATACAAATTTTATCAAATTGCTTGTCTCTTTTGCTTCTTACAATTCTGTGTTATGGGTTCCTTTTATTTCTCTACTTCTTCAAGTACCTTCTCAATTTTGCATATGGGTTCCTTTCTTTGCTTCTACATTAATGGGTTTCATGGAAAGACCGAACGAATAAAAACACAAAAGAAAATAATTACAATACTTACATATTTAAACTGGTAGAATAATTAAGGAAGCTTAATCAAACAATTTGAGGTGGATTCTATCAACTGGAATCCCCAATGCTTCTTTCTCCATATTTTCTAATTCTAATGTGTTATGTTGCATTGAATTATTCTAAAAGTGCCTTCCCATAGACTGTTGAATTTTCCGTGTTGGCTAGGATTTGCGGCCCTTTCATTGAAAATTAGTACTAGGTCTCTGCATTTTAGACCCTGGTCCAAGGATTTCTTGTCAAACCATCTCTTAACCACCTACTAGTTTTTGGACATGGCCGTCAGGTTTTTTCCTCTTTTTTCTTGTACTTCTAGTAACTTAGCCAACCGAATCTCCATGGCTCCATTTTCTTTTCCAGCCTCTAGAGGTTTGAGCAAGTGTGGTACATAAATCTCCATGGAGATGGGAAATAGCTTCTTTCCCATACACTAGCTCATGTGAAGTCTTGAGGACTTGCTTAGGAGTTATGTGAAAGGTCTACCCAAGAAACATTGCGAAGGTTCTTATGCCATTCTCTTTAGTGTTCTGAACTAATTATTTTAATGATTTGGACTAAATTGTTATTAGTCGACTTTTCTAAGCCATTCCCCTACAGGTAGTAATTTGATGACGTTTTAGAGAATATTCCATGCACGAATGTGAATTGACATACCTTTGAACCCAGGAAAGCCTTAGCATTGTCAGAGATGATGGTCTTTAGCAGTTTGAATCTCATTACTAGTCCCTCAAGAAAGTCCACAATCTCTACCTGTTTGCATTCGCATTTTTAGACTTTAATGCGAGGGATTTCTTATTGAAAAATACTCTTAACCACCTACTAGTTTTTGGACATGGCCGTCAGGTTTTTTCCTCTTTTTTCTTGTACTTCTAGTAACTTAGCCAACCGAATCTCCATGGCTCCATTTTCTTCAACCTCTAGGGATTTGAGCAAGTGTAGTACATAAATCTCCATGGAGAAGGGAAATAGTGCTTATTTCCCATACACTAGCTCATACGACAAAGTCTTGAGGACTTGCTTAGGAGTTATGCGGTCTACCCAAAGCATTTCCTGAAGGTTCTTATGCCACTCTCTCTGATGTTTCAACCTAATTCTTTTGATGAGTCAGACTAAATTTTGATTAGTCAAATCAGCTAGACCATTTCCCTTCAATTAATAGTTTGAAGACGTCTTTAAGAATATTCCATGCACGAGTATGAATTGACATACCTTAGAACCAAGGAAAGCCTTCACATTGTCAGAGATGATGGTCTTTGGCAGGATGAATCCCATTACTAGTCCCTCATGGAAGTCCACAATCTCTACCTTTGTTACATTCTTCAAGGGTATGGCCTCAGTCCATCCGATAAAGTAGTCAGTGGTCATGAGGATCCATTTTTTTCCTGTGCTAGAGGTGGTATTAATCATCCCAATAAAATCAAAGCCCCATTGTGTGAAGGGTTCATCAACCACTATCAGATTGAGAGGCATTACAAAAAATTTCCTCCATCCTATGAAGAATTGACATTCCTTTCAAGCTTTCACCGAAGAGTATGATTCATTGAATAGCATAGGCTAGAAGTATCTGGCACACATGATTTTGATGACAGTGGTTTTTGCGGAGAAATGTTCGCCTATGGGACTGTTGTGGAAAGTGTCAAGAATTTTCTTCACTTTCTCTTTGGTGACACGCCATAGTAGAATTCCATTGAAGTTCCTTTTGAAAAGTACTCCTTCAATGAATGCATATCTTCTATTCTACAGTCTATAGAATCTTCTCTTCTAAGAAGGAAGGCCCAGTGGATTTTTTTGGTATGCATGAATCTTACTTTTTTTGCTAGCCAGCAGCTTTTGGGCTCAGATTCATTTGTTAAAACCAGCTCGAGATGTTCTTCTTCAGCTGCCATTTCTTTGTCATGCACCAAATATTTGCACAATCCTCTTCCTCAGATGGTCTTTGTAGGATCGACCTCAATCTCATATTCAAGGATCTTAGTGATCTAATTGGACTTTTTTCGGTGATTTCTCCTTCAATGATATACTCACGCACACTGGAATGTGCGACATAAAGCACCACCTTGTTGCAAGACATGAGATGTT
>VDFB02077656.1:6758-183980 GCA_007258455.2 Sequoia sempervirens
TAACCTGCAATTTTAATGCCTAGTTTCCAAAGATCTTCTCATACATTGGCACCCCCATTCTCGTAAAATGGTATAAGATAAGACAGAAAAAATAAAATAGCTTAGTCTTTCACATTTTTATCAACCAACCTCAGGTCTTGGAAAAACTCCCATAATCTACCCACATCTTGGTTGAGGTCTAGGATTTCATCACACATAGCCTTCATTGCATGATTCTGAAGCAATTGTAGACTTAGCACAAGTATATGCTAGAATAAGGTAGATCTAATGAATGGAAATAGAGACATACAATTCTTCTTTAATACCTCCTACAAACATATGCAGGTGTTGGTTGTTTTTTATAGTAAGTAGGTTGATCTTTAATCTACCTATGGAATTTCAATTCAATAAGGGCAGTTTGAAGGTTTGGACCAGCCCGATGAGGATTTGAAAGACCTCACACTTTGGGCTTTGCAAAACCGAGAGGAGTGATCCTTAATGCATTTGCAACCTCTACACCATCATCATAAACAACATTCACAACAACATATAATCTCATTTAATAGCTCAACATAATAGGATATCACGAATAGAATTGGTTGTTTATCAATAATATCAACTATTTGAATAACTACAACATTTCACGGTATAAGATAGTCATTGATTTGCAATTTGTAGAAAATACAGGTAAGGGAAATAAATATTGAACCATACAAATAAGTACAACTTAGATTAGTGCCATATGTCCATTAGAGGAGTCAAATTTATAAGCATTTAAGGGTTTATGATAGATTTAACACATAACATATAAGATCCTTGATAACATTGCTTTACAATATCATAAATATGTATTCTAACCCAATACTACTTATCAAATCCTTATACAAAACATATCCACCTACAATACCATTCAAGCATTTTAATTAATTCCTTGAATTAAAGCTAAAACAAGAATCATACACACCACAATAGTGAGATGAACGAAACAACCCTTGATCATTTTATTCAAAATTCAGATATGCTTGTACAATGGAGAGACATGAGTTCAAATTAATCATATCAATTCAAATGCCAGTACTGTCATAAAACATCAAATCCCCATGAATTCAAAACCTACTACAGAATGACTCAAAACCTAAATTGCATTTTCCCTAAAATCACCAGACTTTACAATTTGCTCTGCAACTTCATCTAGACTTGACCAAAAATATCTAACTTGCTAACCCGTACTTCTAGCTTTTAAATCCTTCTTATAGAAAAAGAAGGAGCAAACAAGCATCGAGCCAGAAAGCACACGTCACCAGCCAATTGGACCGCCTTGTGATATTCCAATTTTTTTTTACAACAATCTCCCGAGAGAATCTTCTTGTTCATCATGCCCGCTGAGAATGGTTGATGCAACAACAAAAAACTTCAAGAATTATGTGCCTAGATTGTCACCAAAAAACAAAACTGGAATTTGTTGTAACTACAACAGCTGATTTTTCAACCATTAGCAGCCTACTCCTTTTTACTCTTCCTTAGTTAAATATACATTTACCCATTTCTGTTACTCTTCATCAGTTGACCAATCAAAATTGATCACCTCATTCACCTTGAAACTATAAGGTTTGTACTTATCTGCCACCTGATTCGCTTCTCTTTCAAAAGACTCCAAGAATGAGCTAGTGCTAATGATTTTGTCCATGCAGCTCACCAACAAATCATAATCTGAGTTACCCAATTTTTGAGGGTTTTGTAGTCCAAACATGATATAAAGGGGCTCTTACACTTTTTGTGATTACTGTAGCTTGTGTAAGAGGCCCCATGGATATTGTTGTAATTGTAGGATGCATGAATAGTGCATAGGATGAGAAATAAAGAAGGTATAGCTGTTGTCCTCAATAGTTTTGTGAAGAAAAGCATGTGAAATGAGAGGTTCAAGCCTAGGTTTCAACAAAATATATATGGGAGATTTGATTTTATAAATTTTAATCCTTGTACAGACCTAATGAGTTGTTTCTAAACACTGAATATAAATAATACACACACACACACACACACATATATGTATGCATGTATGTATGTATATGTATTTTTAAATGTAAATGTAAATGCAATTACTGGATGCTCTCCTAGAACAATAAATGCAACATATCATTAAAGAAATCTATATCTATGTATATAAATATGTATTTCTAAATGTAAAGCTGAGAGAGCACATGGTTTTGTAGTGTTATATTACAACATATCCATAAATTAATGTAATTGAAATTCTAAAGTATTCCAACATATAATATGAAATCAATCAAACTATTAAACTACATGAGAAATAAGTAGAAAACAATAAATGCATGTATGTGTATTTGTAAATGGAAGTGTAAAATAAATAAGAATAATGAAAATTATAAAAGATACAAGGAAAGGTCTCCTCCCTTCTTGGTGAGGTGACCAACCCCTCCCTCCACACAACCCTTAAAAATTATGAATAGAGGAATATAATCTTTGAAGAACTCAAAGTTGATTCTCTCCTACCTGATGCAATTAGTCATTTTATCCTTACAAATATTTATAGTGATTACTAGAGGCACATAGACCAATTCTTCATAATAGAAGAATTTGATCATACTTTTCCAATGATGGCATTATGAGAAAACCTTAGGTTAAATGAATAATTCCTAGCTAAGTTCTTTAAATCATGTCCAACCTTATAAGAGAAGAACACTGCTATGTGTACCTGGATACCATGGAGAAAGGCTCTTTGGGCTCTTTCATCAATCATCCTACCTTAAAACATACCAAAAGTCTCCTAGCAATTAGACATAGGAAGATTTAAGATGACTTAAAAATATTTTATTGCCAAAGCATAAACTTATGATGACTCAACTAGGCCTAGTACACACTCCATCCCCGTTAACCACCTAGACATATGGAAATTAAATGTAAATTTGCTACTTTGAAGTCATGTAGTTGTCCAATAAAAACCATTAATTTTGGTGGTGTTTCCTTTAATTTTATTTACTCTGAATGAAGAGAAAAGTCCCTTTATCGTATACTAGAGAATACATTTGAGGCCTTATTGTGTAATTGAGGGACCATAGTCACATTAACACTTGTTACAAAGCTTGGGAGTTAAAACGCTAAGTAGATTTGATTTCCAGGACACATTTGGACGGTAGTAACAATAACTTGCAATCTATCAAGACTTTATTACCTTATAACCTGTGAAATTCTAGCGATGAAATGATAGATTAATCATAATGTCACATTAGGATCACATCACCATGAAAGAACTTCGTCCAACATCCTTATGAGTGCTAGTACCACCAAATAGGTATTTGTCAGATCTGTCTTCCTTAAGCGAGGGAAATTCAGGAGGAGAAGAGGAAAGTGATACATGTAGTATGTCTAAAAGAGGGAGATCAACTAGAGGTCAAAAGATTAGAAGAAAATTCTATAAACGCATGGAATTTTTTCTTGCTGAAGGGGGGTCATGTTCTTATGATGATGAGAGCATAAGCGACGTTGAGGTTCCCTTGAGGTACAAACATCTACGGAAACAATGGGTACCCAAGGAACTTCCTCCAATAAACACCCATTTTTGTGTC
The DNA here is from genome assembly GCA_007258455.2 of Sequoia sempervirens. Classification (NCBI taxonomy): domain Eukaryota; kingdom Viridiplantae; phylum Streptophyta; class Pinopsida; order Cupressales; family Cupressaceae; genus Sequoia; species Sequoia sempervirens. The sequence continues at coordinate 10,325 of VDFB02077656.1, forward strand.
AATGAGAGGATATATCGCATAGCACCATCGTCATTACATTGTTTGGGCCTATTTTGCATGGACGGCATAAAGGTTCCAGACAAAGCTACTAAATTGATGGAGTATGTCAAACCCTAAGAGAAGTTACAAAGATTGATGCAACCGGTTAAATATATATATTACGAAGTATGCATAGGTATGCACTATTAGCAAAATTATATATATTAAAAAGATATGATCAAAATAAAGGAGTGGCGGCGGCTACTGACGAAGGCCAAAAAGCATCAGTGGAATATTACAGGTTTATAAACAAGCATTATCTGGTCAACAAATAAGCAACCCAATTGCATATTTGAGGGCATCGTGCTTTAGGAAACCGCGTAGTATTCAGATGTGCAATAAAATCAATAACTATAGGGAAGAGTTGCTAATTGATTACAATTTGAATTGCTTAGTTACAAACACAAGAGCTATGGGGTGGTGCCATTACTATGTACCATTTTACCCTACCTCCAATTAATGACTCCAATATACCATTTTATTCTTATATTTTTTTTCGTAAGTCTATTGGTTTCATTTCGGTAATGTTTTTTTATATTTAATTTTGTCACAGCAGGACATTGATCGTACGAAGAAGGCTCCTGCCTCGAGCATAGATCGCACTCTATCTCAGTGCTTCTACCCCGCATGTGTTTACTCTACTGTAATTGTACACATTAGATAATGAAAGCAAAAATATTTTATTATTGTGTTGTTTTGATAAGTTTTCAATTTGATAATGTTTTTAATATTCTTGGTTAAAATGAATCGACGGGAAAGGAACCAACAAGAGACAAAGAGCATCCATAGGGAGGTGCTCTTCAAGTAATATTATGCGGAGCATGACACGCTTTTATTCAACAAGCCCTCTCGATATGATAAGGAAGACCCCAAAAAAATGCAATGAAGAAATCCTTATGTTGTTATTCATAGTGCCTCAAACAGATGAGATAAGAGAGAGGGTTAAAATATTGACTGAGAGATCACAAACCTTGCAAGTAATTAATTTTCATGAGGTCTTTAATTATAACATAAGTTCATTCATGGTTTTATATTTTGTACTCTTTTATGTCATGAACTAAAATATGTGTTGTTTTTACAGGATTTTTTGTGTCCTCATGATGGTCCTGGCCATGATCAAGGTACTACAAGTGTTTCCCGAGGAGTAGGGGTTGGTACAAGTGTCCATCCTAATCTTCCTGCGCATACATCACATCATCTGACTCCATCATTCATGCCTATATTGTCGTCTAAAATTTCGGCAACACATACCATGCAGGAATCCGTTAGTGCACCCTTTGGTAGCGAACACATGCCAAAACATGCGTCAGGACATGTACCTGGGGATGCAAAGGCCACTAGTATTGGTGATATTTTAGCAGCATTTCCTAGATCTTCCCGTATTACTAGTACGGGAACATTGTCGGTCACATTTGTGGTGAGTGAGGATTTCGTTCCCATAAAGATAGAGAGGTCCTAGGTACTTTAAAATGTTTTAATTATTATTATATATAATCCAATTGAAATTTACTTATTGATCGCCTTTTAGGACTATTGATCCCATGATCATTTTGCAAGAAATGATGTTTTTTATAAACATCTAAGTGATATTACATTGGAGCTCTTCGGGCCCACCATACATACACGGTGGAATGCCCAAAATCAAGATTTAAAAGATGAGCTCATTAACCGTTTAGTTGTGCTCTTCGGTGATAAAGCATTCAACTAAACCAAGGTCCTTAAGAAAACTGGTACCTATCTAAAGTATGTGAGGGACCAATATAGGTCACATTTAGAGAAGAACAAAAAGTATGAACGTCTGCCCATGATTCCGGAGAGGTAGTGGAAGGACCTGGTGTCGGATGGAAAGGAGAAGGTTGAAAAGAAAAAAGGAAAGACACCACCGAGCCAAGGAAGGTATGTGATACTATCGACAATGTAATTATATACTGATTACTTTTTCTTTTTACATAATCTAACGTATTTCAAACTTTTCATAGGCTGCCCACCGACCAAGGAAGGGCAACATACTAAAGACAATGTAATTATAAGCAACATTAAACTTGGCTCTAGTGGTTATATGAAATTAGCCGCACGAATTGTAAGTATCAATAAATGAAATATTGTATCCAAATAATAAATTGAAAACAATTTTGGTTTTATCACACCATAGAAGAAAAATTCATGATCTTATGCAAAAATGTAGCGCTCTAAATTCAATAGAGTTCCCACAAAATATTACTTGAAGATTTCCTTCCAGCAAGGCTATGGAGTCGTGGCTAAATTCCTAAGAGTCTTGACTGGGAAAACACAATCTTCCACTGCATCCGACATGCAGGTAAATAAACTCAATAAAGTTTATATAAAATTGAATACTTGTGCAATCTATTCAATATTAATTTCCACTATAAAGTAATTACATGCCTATTTGTTTTAAAAATTCAAACAATGATAATATTGCACATGACATTGGAATGTAGCCTAGTGAGGGTGGAGCACAACCTACAAATGAAGGTCATGGTGTGCATCTCAGTACTTTAGAGCATGTAGAGCGTGATCAACATGTTGAGCATGATCAGGCTAGAGAAGATCAGGAACATGATGTGGCCCCATCAAGTAAAGAGGACCATTCTAAAGTTCTTTTAAACATATTCAATTGCAATTGGTGTATTAATTAATGTAACCTTTCATGTTTCAAATTTAGAGCATGTAGAGCATGATCAACGTGTTGAGCATGATCAGGCTAGAGAAGATCATGAACATGATGTGGGCCCATCAGGTAAAGAGGACCACTCTCATGTTCTCTTAAACATATTTAATTTCAATTGGTGTATTAATTAATGTAACCTTTTGTGTTTCAACTATAGATCAAGATTTAGAGGGTGTTCAGCATGTTGAATATGAGTCTATAACAGAAGTTCAGGAACATGATGTGGACCCATCAAGTAAAAAGAACCACTCTAATGTTTTTTTAATTAATGAAATACTTGTAACAATAATAATAAAACATATCAGTTTAACATTCCTTTGTTATTGTAGCAAACCCCCCTTGCAGCGGCATCCACATCATGAGCAGACGACTAGGTGTACATTAAGATCACGAGCAAAGGGCAGAACAACTAAAGGGGGACAGATGATTTAGAAAACGATACTCCACTTCAAAAAAAATTAGCTTTAAAAAATAAACAAAAAAGAAAGTGATTGTAATCATATCATGACAACCATATTTTTGATAATATGTAAAAACTGAAAGAATGAATATTATATGTTAATGAATGAATGTGAATATGTTAATTAATGAATGTTATATGTTAATGAATGAATTTTATATGTTATTAATGGATGAATGAATGTTATATGTTATTAATGGATGAATGAATGAATGTTATATGTTATTAATGGATGAATGAATGATTAGTATTATATGCTTGGGTATGGGGAATTGAGAGTGATGTGAGGGGGGGGGGGTCAAATGAGCTTCCACCATCACGTGGTTGGCCCTGTTGAGTAGAGAATATTAAACTATTCTTGAAACAAAGAGAAGCTCAATAAGGTAATGCACTTTTCAATATAAGAAATGCATCATTTGAAGCATCAAACCAATATGCAAAGATGAAAGAAAGTACTAAATTTTCACTATGGTGGCAGAAAAATGATTCTTTATACCCTGAATCCATGCTCTGCATCATAATTTAAAGTTGTTTCCATTCTAATGTTCTGAGTTTAGTTTTTTTTGTATCGCTTTGTATGAATACCACATTGTGTTGTGTGTGGATTTGGTTTCAAAGCTCTGTTTCTTTTGTTTTTAGTGGTGACATAGCTCTAAATTTTGACTTTTGTGCATAACAGGTTATTGGAAAAATTGACAGCTCTGAAGGGTTTAGAGGCTCGATTGAGATAGATACACGGATATTTGGATCTTCTTGTTGATGGAGGCTTCCACTTAACCATGAAATTTTGTACCATCTGCAGGTATGCAAAATTTTATCTACTTACATTCATTCTTGATCATAAATGTTGTAAATGATATTAATGCTTCAAACTTAAGATTTGTTTCATTGTTATAATGATCAAAATGTTATACTTTGCTATACATTCAAGCATTCTCTTTCCCCCTACCCTTTGCTCTCTCCCCCCTCCTTTTAAGAATTTTCTTTGTCATAAAAGATTCACATTTCTGTCTCATTTACACAAATTTATCTGAAGCGCTAGGAGTGAATAAAGATATGTAAAAGATGATGGATTATGTCTAAATAACAACTTTCCATCTTATAGCTAATTAAATCCTTAATATTTGAATAGTTTAGAGCTCGAATAATGCTTGTATATGCATGTGTAGCAATAAGGGAGCCTATGTGAAGATTGAAATTTAAAACATCACTTTGGTATTTTTCCTTAGGCAGTGAAATGATATTTTGAGTAATACAAACCTACACACACATTGATATTTTTCGGCATTGCATTGAGGAAATTTTTTTCTCTTATACCTACCCTCGGCTAGACATGGAGGTATATAATATTGGTTTCTGGGTTTATTCTGTAAGTAGTTAATTTCACATAGGAAGACTAAAATCTTCTTAATGTCCTGTCAGGTGTGAAAGCATATGAATCACTTGCTGAAGGCACCATTTTGTATTCATCCAAAAACTGGTTTGTTCTTCTTCTTTTTTGTTTCTTGCATGTGTTTTTTTTATGCTCTAGAGATGTAGCTCGACTCTTTCCTTTGCACTTTTCATCTATTTTGATGGTTACAGTAGATTGTCCTCATAATTTTTCATGTAGATCTATTTGTAACCTTATTTTCTACCAATCCATTTGCAAACCAGTCACATATTAAGGACCATTTCACTAACTTGTAGTCATCTGTTACTTCATATGTTGTAGGTTGTGTCTGTGTGCCAATAAATCCTGATGAGTGTAAGAACTTTAATCCTACAAGTCTACCCAATCTTTCTCAAGTAAAAGTCTTACCTTATTTTATAGTACTTTAAATGGTTAATTGAAGGTGCTTCTTTAGATCTGAGATAGTTGAAGCCTAGATTAAAATATGGTATTAGATGGGCAGTATAATGATAAAACTGAGGTCCATTGAACACAAATTACGAACATAATTTATTGGACTATGAATAGTGTTACAATTATAATTATTTCTCCTTTACCTACCTCTACATTAATGAAAAAGATAGCAGATATTGGAAGTTCATTACATGTCTCATGTATGTGTTAGTATTTTAATTTTTTTTAAGTTGTTCAAGAGCTTGATTAGGTCAAGAATATTTTCTACAATCTTTGTTCTCTTGACACTGCTCAGCATTTTCCCTACACATTTTCTCTTCAATCCAGACATTTCTTAACGCCTTCCCTTGTTAGCCCTTGGTTGTTCTCAAGTGTAATGCTTTTTGTATGCATCTTGCAGTCTATATGGATGATCAGTCATCTCTTATGAAGCATGGATAACCTTTCATGGAATTGTTGTTGTAATTAGACAATTGCCATTGTGAGAATAATCATTTAATTTGTATGGAAGTAAGTCTTTTTCATATTATTTGACTTGGTATTGTAAACTTGTCCTTACAAGATTCTCTAGGGGGGAATAGCAGAATTGTGATGATAGGTAGAGTTGTACAACACCATAAATCATTTGGCATTATCAATATATTGCTTATAGAATACTCTATGCAAGTAAAATGGAATGTGCAATGACAATTGGTCTCGAATTCAAATCTGAATATAAGTACATTGTACACAAGAAGATGGTATCTATTCTATGATTTAAAGAACCCCAAAATAAGAAAATTAATAGGTTCAATTTGTTTACTTGCTCTTAGACACTTGTTTAATCGGTGAGACCCTCAGAATGTCTTGTTGATAACTAGCAGTGTTCAAAATTCCTGAAGAGGTCAGATCGGTGTGACATTAGATCCATCTTGCCGACGGAAGTCATCGGCAAGACATGGACTATCGGAGTGAGTTTTCTATCCTGTGTCGATGATTGATCTCTCACCGATGGGTTGGCTTCAATGGTCATCACCAAGAGTCTCCGCAATGGTACATTTCAACGAATTTTTTTTTTCAAAATTGCATTGTTTCGTCTCAATTTCGCTGAAGGCCACCGACGAATCACCGAAAAGGTCCGAAAAAGTTGCTATAGCTGCGAAAAAAGCTTTGTCGTAACTCCTTTCCCATTTCATTGAAATGGCAACGAAAGCTTCATCGTAACTCCTTTCCCATTTCGTCGAAATGGCGATGAAAGCTTTGCCGTAACTCATTGCCCATTTCGTCGAAATAGCGACAAACTTCTGGTGTTGTTTTGACGCTTTGGAAGAGCCATTGCAATTTCATTTTGGTTGTTATTTTTCAGTGGATACACGAAGTTTTCTTTGATATTCCAATAAAAATCTGAGTCATTTTATGATGCTGACGACCAACGAATCTGCGCCATTATTTCGACGTTTAATTCGTTGTTAGAATTTTGACAGAAAAATAGCGATGAAATTTTTTTCGTCAATTCGTCAATTTTCCGACAAATGTTTGTCGAACGACCGACAAACGTTTGTCAGAAAATGGAGTCAAATTCAGTAGTGAAAAATGGGAGATAAGGGTGATTTTTCAAATCTTATGGTTTTCAACCAAATTGGGCAAACTACAAGTATAAAAAGGGGAGTGTTAGGAGAGCACAATCATCACTTCACTTGGATAATTATCTCCTTCAGTGAGGAGAGTGTAAAGGATATCTCATTCTTCTTTTCAACCAAAAATCCTATTGAGAGGATTTTTAACTTGGAGGAGAATTGTAGATTTGTTTGCTTTTAAAGCTTATTTTGTAAAGAGATCGTCCTTCTGACAACGGGAGTAGGGTCATAGGTGAGAGTTGTTTTCTTGAATCCTTTTGTAAGGAGAAGGTAGTTCTTTTGTAACCTTGTGAGAAGGTCCCCACATCTTTCTAGAGAAGGAATAGATTGATTCATTTTCAAGTGAATTCGAAGACGTAGCCAATACCGATGAACTCCATTATCAACTTTCTCTTGTTATTTGTTTTGTGTGTGTTATTGCAATCACTTAACTGTTGAAATAGCTTAGTAGATTAATTATTTAAATTTGCACATTGGGTTTGAATCATTGATTAAAGATCCTATTTTAGATTTGGACTTCAATAAGTCAGTTTTGCAAATCTAACTAAGTGAACTTAGTTGAGTAAGTGATCACTAAATTTTACGGATCAATCCTCCACTCCATTAATACTCTACGGAAAACAATCTTGTTGAATAGGAGACTTTCGAGTAAGGAAGCCCTTACGCAGTCCAGAAAAAGGAGAGTAACTCTCCTCCACATTCTTCCAAATAACCTCACACCCTCGTGACTTCCTACGAGCCTCAAAACAAATATCAAGTAGGAACTCATCTTCCTCTTCAGGAAAATCAAACTCAAAACCAAAGAGATCCAAGCCAGAACCATCACAGGATAAAGGGGAAAAGAATTCCTCCAGGGTACGTAGATCCTCATCAAAAACATTAACATCTTCCATATCCCATCCCTCCTAAGCTTGGAAATTGACCTCTTTAGCTCTCACAATAGAGCTTCCATAGATGGACACCAAGTCTTCACCATAAGAAACATCTTCATCCAAGCTATCTTCGTCCTATGCATCATATTTCTCCCCAATAGCTTCTCCAACTACAATGCCTTCACCTATAGAACCATTGTCGCACCCATGAGAGGAGCCCACTAGGGTTTTGCATTCATCCTCTGCTCATGTCTGTTGATTGCCATTTATTTTTGTGCTACTTCTTATTCGAACCCTCTATTGTTTTAATTAAAGGTAAAAGATGGGTTTTGAAGGGGCTCAGAACCCTTTACAAAAGAGAGCAGCTGATATAAAAAGAAGAAACCATTACATAGCAACAGCAAAAAAATAGCCAAAAAGATAGAAATCAAACAACAACCCTACATATTATTCAAGATCTCCACAACTTCCATTTCATTCTCAGCCATCTTGTGCACATCCTCCAAAATATCTGATGCCTCAACAAAAGCACTAGCCTGAGCTTTCATTTTGTTCCCGGTACGAACCCCCGGCCCACCAATCTTTACCTCATCAATCAAAATAGTACCTTTACACACAACTTTCTCACCTTCACCAACCATAGTCATTAACTTACCACCAGCCACAGCACCATCCATAGAAACATTTTTCTTTTTCTTTTTCATCACAGGTGAAATAACCTTAGCAGAGACCGGAATATCCACACCCGTAGAAGCATCGCCCTTTTTCATAACAGCATTCCTAATATCATCATTTTTTTCCTCAAGAGCAAAGAGCCTGCTCTCCCAATTCTTTTTCAAACTAGTAGTCTCCTTAGCAACAGTATTAAGAGACTCCATCACATGATCAATCTGGATTTGGACAGAAACGTCCTCAACCTTACTAGCAACACCTCTTATTCTGATATTAGTCCTATTAATCTCATGAAAAAACCATTTAAATAGTTTAAACAACACATTGGCAGAATCACGGGCTGAACCCAGCACAGCAATCTCCTCACTATCAAAATTCTCAATACGCTTACCAATAGCCACATCCTCATCAGGAGTACAAGGAGGAGCTCTGTACTCATAAACATCCTTACCTTTACCAGCAGGAATGGGGGTCTTCAACATCCACATGGAGCAAGCAATTTCCTCAGTGACGTCCTTCCTTTTTGCATCCTATCTGAAATACCCACCTCCGTAGCACCCACTTCCCTATTGCTATTTTATTTATTCCCTCTAATTATTTGATTATAATATATTTTAATATTCAATATTGTATTTTTCCATATTTATTTTGTAGGTATCTTAGGTAATGTATTATTTCTTTAATTTTTACACAAGAAGAAGAAATAATAAATGGACAATGTTTACCATGATTGCAGTAACATTTTAAAACAATGATAGAACCTTTTTACTCCTATTTTTATGTTATCTCTTGTCCTACAATAGAGGTTTGACATTTTAAATAACATTTCTAATCCAAGGATGCTTTCTTCACCTTCTTTGTACTCTTAATGCATTTCCTTTCTATAATAATAATTTAGTTTTTATATTAATTTAGTTTCCTATTTAAAAGCTAAACTAAATTATTAATATAATTTTATTGATTTCAAGTTTCTTTTCTTAAAGGAATTTAATTCAACTAGTGAATTTAATTAATGTGCATTAAAAATTTAAATTATTTAATTTTAAATTAAAGTAGAACTACAAAATTGTGATTTTAAAAATGAATTATTAATAGTTAGTATAAAATATATAACCCTATAACTTGAAACCCAGACTTTGATGCATTCTTCCCAACTTGTAATATAATTTTGAATGGGATTATCAAGTCAATCTTAGATTTAAATTTATCCTTGAACAATTATTTTCCCATATCTTAAATATTTGATGTTGGTTCTTCACAGTAGATGAAGAAATATATAGATTGTTAGCTTTGTTTATCAATCATATGGATGAAAAGTTATAGATTGCTTCAATTTAGTGTCTATCAATCCCAACCTTAAAAAATAGTTGGCATAGTCATAAATAAGAGATTCTTACAAACTAATAATAAACCCATGCATGCCCATAGAACACTTTTACTAGTTTTCAATGTGGTAAATTGTAGCTTTTTCTAGCAAGAGAGGAAGAGAGGGGATATTGTAAGAGAAGAAATGTGTAGTTAAAAGAAAATAAAGATGTAGAGCTAATGATTTTTTTTTCTAGCAAGAGAGGGGATATTGTAAGAGAAGAAATGTGTAGTTAAAAGAAAATAAAGATGTAGAGCTAATGAATTTGAAGAATAAATTGATTCAAAGGTAGAACATGCAATAAGAAAATGTGATTGTGAACTAGGGGATCCCAAGTTCAAATATGGTGTTTATGAGGCATGTGAGGGCCATTCCTTTTCTACGATTATTAGAAAGGGGACAACTTCAATTTCTCTTAAGTCAATTATTTTTTCTTTTGGTCAAGAGACAAAATCATGTTTTGATGAAGAAGACCATTCCACATTGATGTAAAAACTTACAAGAGCAAGGACTCCATAGGTTGTGAGAGGATTAGATCAATTGGTGACTCATTCAGAGGAAGGACTTGCTGCTAATTTGTCAAATGATTTGTTGGAAGAGGTGATTTTAGGTATGGACAATTCTCTTGTGGGTAAGTTTATATCCTTTAGACCAAATATTGATAAGGTTTGCAAATGGTTAGATCTAGTGTAGAAGTTGAAAGGTAGTGTCACTATAGTGTAATGGTACGTAACTTGTTTTTGTTTTGGTAGAAGACCCTTGGTCATTCAATAAGGGTTTTAGGAATAACCTCTACGTAAATGGAATCCTGGATTTGATCCTTCTACAAATCTTGGGTCGGTTTCCCCTACTTGGATCTAGTTTCTAGGTCTACCTTTGGAGTTCTAGAACTATAAGATTTTTCAAACTATAGAAAATTATTTTGGTAGTTTGTTATTTGTTGATAATGTTACTCAACAAATATTTAGACTAGTTTTTGCAAGAATGTGGGTGAATGTGGAGATGCATATTGTTCTTCCTACGCATACAACCTTGAAGTTAAAATATGAAAATTGGGTTCTCATTGTGAATGAAATTCTTATGCCAGAATTGTAACCAATATGGTCGTCTTAAGGATAAATGTAGAAATTTGGCAAGAAGAAAAATCCAAACAATAAAAGTATCGTATATGAATAGTCTATGTTAAAAACCCTAGACAAAGGAGAGGTGGTGGCTAAGGATGTGCCTACCTATGGAGAAGGAATGAAGAAGATTGACTCCTCTTTAGGATCACCTGAGTTTTCATGGGCTCAAAAGGAGAAAGAGGCCTCTATCAAACAAAAAATAGTAGAACAACAAGAAGATTGTGAAGAACAAGAAAAATGCCAATTGCAAGAAGAAGCAGAACAAAAATTCAAAAAACAAGAATAAGATAATGAAAAGTAGAAATCAAAAGGAAAACCATTAGAGGTATAGGAGATGGAAGAAGGGGAGATGGATTTGGGTACTCAAGGAGAACAAGGAGAAGGGCTTCTTAATAAAAATATTACCTCACTAAATGATAGCTTTGGAAAGAAACAAGAAGCTTCATTGAATCCCAAATGGTTGGGGATGAGAATCAATTGAAGAAGAATAAGGAAGATGTTGCTCAAGGCTTTGGCTTGGAAGATTCTCTAGCTCTATTAATTCTTGGTGCTAGTCCTATCCCTTCTCCAAGTGGGGTAATTATATAAAATAAGGAGGAATGGACACATGTAAGTGGAAAACAAAGGAAAAAGAAAAATCTAGGTGTGAGAAGAGATTATAAACAAGGAATGCCTTCTCAAAGGAAAACTAGATCTAGAGAAACTAATAGAGAAGTGGCATTGGGGAAACAATGGACCCTAGAAAATATTTAAGGCCTAAAATATTGAAGAAATAATGAGTTGGAAAGAGGATAGGGATGAATCCCCGTATTTTGATTAGCTAATTGTTTTAGTCAATGCTTGGATTATTCTTTTGTCAATTGATTGATCCAATGGACATTCTTTCTTGGAGGTTTTTTAGAAGCATAAATCTAGGATTCAACAATTGACTGAAGGAGATAGGAATGTTCAATCCACCCTAAAACACAAAATGAGGAATGTCATAGATGTCTAGAACTCAACAGGATGGAACTTCAAGCTCTAAGAAGGATATTGTTGTTGATATTGTTTCTTTTTTCAAAGAGATCTTTGCTGACAACAATCAAGATTTAAGTGGGCTTAAATAAATTCTAGATGTGATACCTAATGTGCTTAGGGAAAGAGACAATGTTGAAATGGTTAAGGATATATCTATGGAGGAAGTTAGGGTTTTTTTTTCTTTTGGTGATTTTAAAGCGCTGAGACTAGATGGCTTTCCCCCTTCCTTTTTCTAGGATTTTTAGGAGATTGTTTTCCATGATCTTTTGAAGGCTACTAGATACTTCTTCAGGTCAGGTAATCTTTTGAAACAATTTAATTCAACTTTTATTGTGTTGTTCTCTTAAAAGGAAGAGGCCACTACTATGCTAGGTTATAGACCTGTCAACCTCTATGATACAGTTTATAAAATATTTTCTAAGTTGATTGTTAATAGGGTTAAAAAAATTCTTCATTTGTCGATTTCCAACAATCAAAAAGGTTTTGTTCTAGGTAGGAAAATTTTAGATGTTGTTCTTAATACTCATGAATTCATTCATTCTATGGAAAACAACAAAAAACTCAATATGGTGCTTAATCTTGGTATATCTAAAGCTTATGATAGAGTATCTTGGCCTTCCTACTAGTTTTTCTTCAAAGGTTTCGTTTCCAAGGGAGAATTTTGAATTTGATTAAAGTTTGTGTGACTACTCCTAAGTGTTATGTTTTGGTTAGTGGTATACATAAGGTTTCTTTCTATTGTGGAAGAGATTTGAGACAAAGGGGTCTTTTTTATAATTATGGTTGAGGTTCTTGGTAGAAACTTCCAAAAGTTGATTGATTCTAGAATTTTAACAGGGGTTAAAGTTACTTATTATTTACCTTCTTCCTCTTATCAACAGTTTTTGGATGGTACTATTCTTTTTGGTGTTGATTTTATAGTGAAAGATAAATATTGGAAGGATCTTCTTTATGACTATGCTAAAGTTTCAAGACAATATATAAATTATAATAAGAGTATGTTGTATTTCTTCAACACTGAAGCTACTCTTCAAAATAAGATTGTGAGAATTTTGGGTTTCCAACAAGTTTCCCTTCCTACTAATTATCTTGGGCTCTCATTTTCTACCAAGAAACTATTAAATAACTATTGGAATGGTATTTTTGAAAGGGTGTAAAAGAAATCGGTTGGATTGAAATGAAAACTTTTAAGCCAAGCTAAAAAATATCAATTATCGAAAGCCTCTTTACAAAATGTGTGCTTGTTTTCTACCTCTCCTTATTTAAGATTCCCTTTTTTATGGTTGAAAGGATAGAGTGAATACAAAAAAAATCCTTTGGATGGAAATAGAAGAAAAAAATAGAATTACTCTGGTGAATTGGGATATAGCTTGAAAGCCAAAAAAGGGAGGTCTTGATATAAGAAGATTGTAGGTATTTAATAAAGTTTTGATGTCTAAAATTGGATGGAATCTTGAAAGTAATAAGGACTAGACTTACATCTTTAAATCTAAGTACTTAGATAATAGGGATCAGTGTTTTTTTTATCTTCCTCCACTCTTCCTCAAGGTTCTGTCATCTAGAATAATATGTTGAAAATAAGAAATGTGATAAAACAAGGTCTCTTTTGGAGGGTGGGTAATAAAAAGAAAGTTAATATTTGGAGTGGAATGAGGGTCCTTTGATGTCCTCAGCCTAGAACTTTTCTCATGAATGGGGAAAAGTTACATGGGTATATCTAATGGAATGGATCTGAGCCTAGTTGGAAAGATTTTGGAAAATAATTGATGAGTGGAAGACAAGATGGTTTGCAAGAGGTGATTAAACAAAATTATGGAGAATATAGGGGATTGTCATTTTTGTTGTTCGGATAGAAAAGATGAATGTGTTTGGACTTCAATCCTTCAAGAGAATTTTTGTTGGTTCAACTTATAGATTAATTGCTTATAATAAATGTAGTTCTTCTTTTGATTGGGGTCAAATATGGAATAAAAAGGTGACTCCCATAATAATTTACTTATGGTAGGTTTCCCTCCATAATAGGATTCTCACAATTGATAACCTAAATAGGAGGGGTCTTCAGTTTGTTAATAGGTGCAATTTGTGTTGTGTAGAAGAAGAAACTTTGGACCATTTATTTTTCCATTGTGACTTTGCTAGAGGAGTTTTGGAGGTCTTGGATAATCTTAGGGTTAACTAGATTTTTCCTTTGAATCTCAAATATATTGCTAGCAGTTGGAATCAAAGTTCTCTTTTTCACCTTGTGATTAAGGAAAATTGGAAACAAGTCCCTCTCCATGTGGCTTGGAATCTATGGAAAGAGAGAAATAATAAGATCTTTAGAGATCAAAAAATGAATAGCAAAGAGGTGTTCATAAGCATGAGAAATGGTCTTCAAGAGAATATAAATGTTTTAAAGTTTGAAAATGATAAAAGAATTCCTTTAAATATTGAGATAAGAGAAGAAAAACTAGGGGTTTAATCAATACCTCACTAAGGTCAATTGGGATAAGGTCCTTATTAGAAACACTGTGAAATCGTAGTTCCCCATGAAAGGATGGGTCAAACTCAATTTCGATGATTGTTATAAAGGAAACCTTGGAGTTGGTGTTGTTGGGGTGTGATAAGAGATGAAAAATGCTAGTTGATTGAGGGGTATGCTAAAAACATAGGATGGAAATCTAACAATGAAGATGAGGCACAAGAAGTGTGGTGGAGTGATAGAAGAATTAAGATGTTGGGCTTTCAAAGGGTGGAGATGAAAGTAGACTCCAAAGTTATTATTGACTTATTGTAGAATAATAATCCTCCACCTTGGAAGATCAAGAATATGATAGATAGTGCAGATCCATAATGCAGAGTTTTGGTCAAATGAAGTTAAGACACATTTACAAAGTTAATTGGGCATCAAATAATGTTTGTAATCTAGGTTTGAATTCCTTGGATTAGAAATATTGGAAGTTTGATTTAAATTTCTTGCTCAATGTCAAGGAGATTCTTTCTAAGGATAGACAAAATATCTTCTAAATAACTATTCAAAGGAAGTATATTTTTTTGCCTTTATGTTTAATCATTATAAAGGATCCAAATTTTACTGATGATTTGTGAAGTGGACATATTAAAAGGTGGTAGTGTTATTATTTTTTTGGATGGTGATACCTTTTTTTGACCTTTTGATCAGGTGAAAAGAACAAAAATTGTGATTGTTTTCTCCTCTATGTGGGATTTATTTTGCACGAGTGAGGAGGGTCTTTTCACTAGAGGGGGAACTAAAGGAAATAGTTGGCATGTATTAGCAAATTTGAAGAAAAATCATAAAAATGATGGCCCAATCAATATTTGTCATTGGGGGATGAGTTATTTTCTTACTATCCCTTGTTTGATGAAAAGAAAGAAAGGAGAGGCTAATTGTAAGAAAAGGTGGAAATTTGTTTTAAAGATCTATGTTGGCAGGGCATTTTTATTTGTCATTTATCTTGTTTCTCTAGTGTGTATCTCTATGAGCTTGCTAGGATGGGTGGTTTGAGACTAAGAATCGAGCATATTTTATGTGAAGCATTAAAGCAAAATGTCGACCTTTGGGAGATTTTTGATAAAAGTGGATGCACTCCATTCTTCTTGGCAATGAGAGGGTATAATGATAAACTCACTTTGAGGTTTGTCAATTCCTAGATGCATGGTGAGGTTATTGTTAGTGGGGTCCTACTTCAAAGTGATAGAGGAGCTTATTGTGAGGGGCACAGGGTTAAAATGTGAAAGGGTCAAGGTGCAGAGGAGAATTAAAGAAAATTACCAAAATTTCATCGATGTGTTCTTGGAAGAAGGTGAAAAAGTAAAGAAATACCTAAATGGGTACAATAGGGAGAATCTGATAGTGTTGTGGGCCATGGTAAGTTTGAGGAGAATCAAGGATAGGAAATAGATGTGAAGGAGGCCAATTTCTATCATCTCCTTAGTATTCCTATCATCTTCATTCTCTTTTTCAAAATTGGCCTCCTCCACATTGTGGCCATGGTAAGAGAATGAAGATGATAGGAATACTAAGGAGATTGAGGAGAATCAAAGGAAATATCAATTTGAAGATGAAGAGGAATTTGAACAAACTAATAATTAGGATGACTCTCTAGATTCCTTCAAGGATGAATTTTTCATCCTCAAAAGCAGAATGGAAGAGATAGAAAGAAAATGCAAGATTAGAAACAATGTAAAAACTTCAAAAATAAATGAATACATTTTTTGACTCATTAGTAATTATCGACAAAGTGAAGAATATTGAAAATGTTATTAGCATAATTGTAAATATCATTGATTGAATAATGAAGAAAGCTATTGTGGCCACTATTACAGGGCAGTCAAAAATCAAGAAGTAGAGGAAGAAGCAAGGAAGTGTGCAAGATATGCAGGATTCTAGAAAGAAAAAGTCCAAGAATTCAAAGGATAAGGTTACTTGGGAGGAGTCTCTGGACTCTCTAGCTAAAGATTGGAAGTATTTTTCTTTTTCTTTTTCTTTTCTTTTAGTGTTGTTTCTTGAGGGTAGGTTTTGTGTTGGCTAGGGTGCCAGTGTTTCTGTTTCAATGTTTATGTAGTTTACTTTGTTAATCTCTTTGTAATGGTTTTTTGTTAAACTCTTGTAATGGGTTTAGGGCCATTCCTTGCTCATCTAATAAAAAATTTACAAGATATTGATCATGTAGAGGATGTAATTATACAAGAATGTGAGCTAGGAGATAACAATTCACATTTTAACTCAAAAGAAAAAGAAAAAATAAATTGTATATTATTACAAAAAGGGGACAAATCTAACCCTCACTCTCCTCTATAAGCATCCAACAAGTCTCTAATGACTATTTTGGGATAGTTAAAAAAATAGAAGTTTAATTGAAGGGCTTATATTTTGTCTACTTATACAACTAATAGGCTATTACTATATGAACTTTTGTGGTAACTCCCAAAATTTGGGTGAAATTTTGGCCGTCCAATGTTTTTTTGTAGTTCTAATTATTTTAATAGTTATATTAATTATTTAGTCAATAAACCATTATATACCTAAACTCATTTGTAATTGTCAATTTTTTGATACTTTAAATGGGTATATTGACATGTTGCATCAAAAATGCAAAGACACAATCACTAGAGGGGTGAAATTTCCTCTTCATCATACATTAGTAGAAACCATTTTCTCTATAAGGGCCCTACGCTCCAATTCTTTTTTTTTGGTCGGTAAAATATATATTTTATTATTATATTATAATGTGAAAATACAAAATTGAGTAAATACATGTTTTTGAGTGACTAAAAACAAAACCCACCCACAACCCAACTATAGACACCAAAATTGCATCCCCAACCTAGAGATGTACAGGTACCAACCGGGTGCATAAACGCACAGTCCAAAACAAGAATCAAAATCTACACTGCCCATTCCACCCACAAAGCAAAAGTTTTCAACATTCTTTACATTTTCATGTCTGCAAAGAAACCAAAACCAGAGCCAGCACAAGAAGCAAACAAAAGACAAGGGGCATTGAACTACCCCAATTCAGAACCTATGTCCAGGACCTCGGCCACAAGCTCTGCATCATCCTCACGCCACACCATGAACCTTCCCGTGAAACCCACCACCATGACCGTTTTCCCTTCGTTGCACCTCCATATCTATCCATGAACCGACCAACCTAAAACAGAAGAGGTCTGGGTTCATTTGTTCTCTAGGAATCCCAACAACAATGACCAATTCCCAATCATGCACATAATCCAGAATGTACGCACAATATTTTTGGGCCTCCACCTTCCTCTCTGGAATATTGCCAAGAGCCATGTGCAGAAGAAACAGGTGCCAATGGTGAGGCCCACCTAGAAAACCAAGCTAGTTACCATGAGCGGCAACGAAACCTCACCCCGGCACAGCACAAGCCAAAATCTCCTCCAACCCAACCTGCCACTCCGGCCTAATGCACCTTTCCACCACCTTTCTCACCTCCGCCTATGAGCTGAAATGGAGGTCCCATGCACAAAACAGGGAGGAAATATCCATATTTGTGCGGAAACAAAACTTTGAAACTAGAAACTCAATTCCCAAGAGAGCCCTAACCAAACTAAGAAAGAAAGGGTCTCTCATGGTGAAAACATTCTTTAGCCTTTCTTTCGAAACAGGCCCCCGAAACACCATTTGTTGTTTCAAAGCCTTGAAGGAGAAGTTTGTTTCCATTTCCCTTGTAGACACAACCCTTTGGCATACACAAGTACAAAGTTGGTGGAGACAAAAAGAATGTGCACTTCAAAAGTGAGGATGAGGGTGAATTTGTCTCAAAGAGCTCGTCCTACATTCAATGCCCATGTCCCAATCTACCCCTTCATGAATGAAGCTAACATCATCTGCCACCTTTTATCCCTTCTACCAAACCTTCGCTACATTTGATCCAAACTGCTCGGCAAATTTCACTGCCATTTTAGATAGTTGATCCGCTAATGCATTGCCTTCGTGATAGATGTGAGAAATTTTAAAGTTTTAGAAGTTGTTGAGCTTAGTTCAGATTATATTGACTATTTTATCAAGTTTCCAGACTTGTGCTCTGTCATTGGCAATTGCATTGACAATCACCTGCGAGTCCCCTTCCAAATGCAATCTTTCTACATGTAGCTCGTTTGCTAAATCCACTGCTAGAAGTGCAGCTTGCACCTCCGCTTCATTATTTGTACCTTCCGCCAATTTCTTAGTCTCAATTGCTAAAATATTACCAGTAGCGTCTCATGTAACACATCTAGCACCCGAGGGCTCCGAGTTTCCTTGCGACGCCCCGTCAAAATTGATTTTTATCCACCCCATTTCAAGTTTACTCCACTGGACCGAAGCCCTTACGTTGGCAGAGGGATGAGCCCCCGAAAACCCATTAGCAGGTACCTACACTCCAATTCTATTTTAGAATTAGGTTGCTTTATTATTAAAGAGGCATTGCTTGAATTTTTTTTTAGTAGGAATCACCTTGAATTCCAAGATTTTTTTGTTTAGTTGGGAGATAATTTTAGAATTTTTTTCAACATCTTCATCATATTATTTAATTTTACAACATTGTGATATGCATCCTAGTCTTGGGTGAAGGAAATATGGCTAGCAACATAGGTGGACAATTACTAAGAGAAGTTTCTTCAATGGCCTTTGATTGTCACCTTTCTCATGCTTGTTTATCTCATGGTCTTGGAAGGCATCTACTATAGAGTCACTCTACTTGGACATCATTCTTATTCTTATATTGCTCTTATTGTGTTTCATTGTGTTCACCTTTGTGGCCATCAACTAGGGTGTCAAATGGGACATTTTTTTGAGAGGGTACAAATAATACTGGTGGTGAGACTACTCAAACAAGCTTCATGAAGTGAGTGGAGAAGAGAAACAATTGGAACAAAATAAAAATCTCCCTTTGGGATGCCAAAGTATGCAAGATCCTTGCTAATGATCTAGTCAACAAAATTCTAAAGTAGTTCTACACAAAGAATTTATCCTCAATTCAAGTAGAGCTTACATGCTTAAAATCTTTTTTTGTTACTTTAATATTTTAAAATATGAAGTTTTTAAGATCCCTATCTCTTTCATCCTATGATTAGTATGACTTTTATTTTTATATTACTAACCTATGAAATTTGAATAGACATTTGTAGTCTAGTTGTTGCAAGCCTCCAACCATGTGCAATTGTGTATATGTTGAATACCACCTTTTGGACTTCTACCATGTAGCAAGGAACTCAATAATTTAAGTGGATTGTAGGAAATGGAGTAATAAGAAGGATCAACTATTTTATAGTTTTAATTCTTATAAGGGGGCATTTAAACAAACATAGAATTGTTATTATTAATATTATGGTGCAAATTGCTTCAGTTGTGATTTATTTATTCTATTGGGTATTCTATTGGGTGTTGTGACTTTAGTAACAATATGCATGACAAGATAAATGGATATGGATATAAGGGATATCTTTGAGCTTATACCAAGAAGGGGGCAAATTTTGTACTATAAATGAAATTTTTCCATTTTATCTTCTAATTTTGTCATTGTATCTATGAAGGGATTGTCATTCATTTTTTTGACACACGAAGCTCCATGGGAGTTGTGATTTCAGTTAAGATTGTATAAATGTGGTTGTGACTCTATATAACATAATAACAAATGTTTTTTATTATAGAAGCAACATTTATAGGGTGTTGGACCCAAACACAAAAGACTCAACAGGGGAAAAAGTTCAACAAAATATAATAAGCGTCAAAGGCCTCTGGCCAAAGACAACTAACCAGCAATAGAACAAAGTTTAAAAATAAAACAAAAGGAGCACCAAACTATATAGCAAGCTTCTCCCAGTCCCCCTTGAGGAAATTTAAGAGGTGCCAGGTATTAGAGTCGGTGCTAGAACCTTTAGAATTTTCATGATTTTTTATTTCATCCTGTAACACTGAACCAAGGGTGGCTGTCAAGTGGTGGATGACCTTCAAAGTAAAATAGGAAAGACCACCCAACTTTCTTTCCAAACCATCAACCTAAATCATCAAAGAAACAACATCCTTAGCAATCTTCATACATTTAGAGCAAGTGTCCATTTTAGGTTTCTCTGCAAGGGTGTTGTCCAAGTCCTCAGAATTGGACAGTGTTGCATTAAGTTCTAGGAATAGGCTAGGTCCCTCTGCCTCCACATTTGCATCGTCTTCCTTCTCCTCCCTACATGACCTTAACCAAACCTACTTCCTCACTAGATAAATTTAACAACCACAAGGGTGTATAGAAACTTAGTGTTCTTCATTACATGTGTAATAACTCAATCAAAATTTAATAAAATATGAGATTGTAATAAGATACTATTTTTATCATAAGCAATAGTAACTAATGGAGCAATTAGAATGTGTCGAGAATAATTATACATATATTGTGAAGATAACAACAACAGAAGAGAAGATGGTAGTATCAAATTGGAGATCTATGGCCCATCCATACAAAACATTCATTGTGTTGTTTTACATTTTATTACTCTAGATGTCAAGGTTCCATCTACTCACTAGAGATTCTAATGTAAAGCATTATTTTCTACTCCTTGATCTAAAACATAATTATCCTTTTACCCAAGTAAATCCCTTCGTTATTTAGAAGTGTGGGAATAGCAATCATTACTAGAGTGGCAATCATTATTGTAAGTGTTGTTGTTATGAGGATTGCAATGCCATTCGACCATAGAAAATTAACTTAATCATTCACAAATTGGAGCAAATGTGAAATGGTGTTTCGAGCTTTTGGTTTTGATCTTTTGTAAGACTATTCTTATGAGTTTGAATTGGATTAAAATCACATATGCTTCGTTTTGATTGTGTGCCAACTTAATAAAGATGCATAAGAATGTCAAAAGTAAATATAAGAATAACAATACAAGCTTTGTTTAACAAGCAACTTGAAATCATTTTCTCAATCTCATGTATATACAAACCAAAAAAGTTGAGGAAGAGTATACCCAACTACGCTAATGGTTCTTGAAACCTCCTATATCTCACCAACACTTTTGTGTGAATTTATAAATAAGAAATTATAACATATACAAATATAAATTAAATTCAAAATAAAATGTCATGCAATTTTCCATATAGATATAAAAGTTCCTAAGTTTGTGGAGGAAACTATGAATGCCCCTCCTCAAGACCGATTTCAAGTGCGCAACCATATATATGGGGCTCCTATGTTATAGTGCAAAAGTCATTTTAATAATCATATAGATAAAAAAATTAAATTAAATTAAATTAAAAATAAATAAAATCAATTTCATGGAACTATCTTAGGAGTCCAAGCCCCTTCAATGGGACATCTAAATTATGTGCACTACAAAATGTGGTTGTCTTACTTGGTTTCCTCTGTGGAATGAGTTTAAATTTTAATATAGTTGTTAGAAGAAACAAATTTTTTGAGTTCATATGAGGCCATTCTATAAATTTACACATTATTTTATATATCATAAAACAATGAGATTCTAGAGATAAAGACAAAGGTTGTGCTAAACATAAGCCTATTCTATAAGTTAAGAATGAGATTTTTAGAGTCTATATGAGCCTATTCTATAAGTTTACAAATTATTTTATATACCATATGTAAAAAGCAATGAGATTTTGGAGATAAGGACAATATATGGTGCAAAGATTGTGCATTATAAGCATTTTTTTCCATCATGTTTTTTAGTTATTTTTATTCAAACTCAAACAAAACTTTCTTTCTTTCTCTAAATTTATTTGCTAAATTTTGCACACTTACAAATTAGTGATGCATTTTCTATGCAAATATTTTACTTTGTGATATCCAATTCATATTAAATGCTCCTACATTGTTGATATAAAATATTATGTGACTTCAATTGGATAAACATCATATTTGTCAAACTTTGATGGCTAAATTCAACTTCTTACAAAATGTCATTGGATGTTTGAATTTTTTCTGTGAGTAAATTTTTACTCATGTCTTTTATGACATTTAAAATGTTAAACATATTTGAAGAGTATAGCAAGAGGTCAATGAGGAAGATTTTTGACATATACAACATTAAAAGTGCAAAGAAAAAATATTTAAATGTAATCACCATTCATTTAACATCAATTACAATCACAAGCTATATTTTGAATCACTATATGCATTTTTTTCAATAAAAGTACATTATCGAGCCTTTGCCTACCATAATAGAAAATAAAACTTAAATTAGTACTACTAAAATAATGCAATTAGGAAGGTAATTTGGTAGAAAAAAACACACATCAAATATTTTCATATGTAATGTTACATGACAATTTTGGCATGGTTTCATCTATGTCACCCCAATGTTTATGATGTCTGGACATCAAATACCAATTTCAATGTCTTCCAATGGTCTCGCATCAATTCATGAATTGTAATCTTGATTTATTTCTTATGTTTCAATTGTGTCAAAGATACTATTAAGATAATGTTATGTTTACACAACTAACAATAAGAAAATTTATTAATATGATCTACTATAAAGTATAGCCATAATACTTATGTATTTTAATGTTGTTATAACATTTTGTTATTTATTTGAATGTCTTCAACCTTTATGTGTCTGATATTTGTATCATACACAATACATTGCAATTGTACAAAGTGAGATTGATAATAAAAAATAATAAACATTCAAATGAATTCAATAAATGAGAATGCATCAAGCAATGCTTATAACAAAAAAATAGACAAGTCTATGATTTCTTTTAATTTCTCTAAATAATGTAGTTTTAATGTAGCTTGTCATATAATTTATCATTAAAAGCTATAGTGTCATTGGAAAGGCACATGCCTTAAAAACAAATTTATAAATTAGTCCTCCTTATAGTTAAGGCTTAAAGTGTCGTCGTTGAGTAATCTTTGGAAATAATCATCAATGTTCATAAATTAAAATACATTTGAAACTGTTGCTTCCTATAAAATCATTGAAAATCTCTTAAATTATCATCCCTTGAAACTCGCAATAGTATTTAAACGTACTATCAAATAGCCAATAGACTTAAATATTTATAGCCTTGTTGGCCAAGCACTCCATGAAATGACTTAAAAAATATATATGTGCAATACTTGGTTGACAAGGCTATATATTTCTGCCTATGAACCATTTGATAGCACCTTTGGGTATTGTTACTAGTAGGTTTCATACACTTACACAAACCCTCCAATCCACCTAACTAGAAATATATATATCTACTCGCTTGTACGATTAGGAGGTGCAATGTTTGCGCCAATAAGAAAATGATAGTATTATTGACATAGACATGTCATGTAGATAGAGATAGAACATAAGACCACATTTTTGGGTGACAAATTTTGGGATTGAATTTGTTTAGTCTTGGAAGCTCATAGAAAATAAACTAAAAGAACAAATTAAAGACATGAAAAAGGAAAAATAAAATAAACGATACAAAATAAATCAGAACAAATCAAATAGGGTGAAATAAAAGGTAAGATACACATATCTAAACAAAATGTACGTTAACAAAAAGAAAAACCCTTCATCAAAAACAAAAAGAAAAACCTTTTAACATGGCATGATATTCCTTGTAATTTTTACATGATATCAAGACCCTAATTTGAGGATTTCGATGGTTCAGTTAATGAAGGAAAGGTGGTATTTGTCTAAGCAGGCTCGCAGTATTTACTCCTAGGAATATACGCAGAAAATGGAGAGGCTGGAATCGAATGCCACGTGTATGGCATAGTTGCACAGTTGACAGTGCCTGAAATAATTTTCCATATGGATCTACTTTTCTTCTGTTTGAAACCTTTAGACCTCGTCAATTTTCTTTCTTGGCATGACAAAACTGACATTGATTGATGCAGATGCTTGGCTGCCAATGAAATAGGTTGAGCAAGAGTCTAATTCAAACCCCGATGTGAACAGATTACAGTCTACTATCAGCAGGACCTTTGCTGGGAATTTGGTAAGAAGCCAATGTGAACGGATTACAGTCTACTATCTGTAGGACCTTTGCTGGGAATTTGGCAAGATTTGGTGAATTGGTTTGTTAGCTACCAATCTTCTCATTAAAAAAAAAGATCTTCACATGGTTAAATTTGAATTCACCTTGAACCCTAAAAACTCCTCTACTCACATTAAAGCTTAAACACTGAACACTCTTAATGTTTTCACATTGAACTTTAAAATCAAAAACCTAAATATTTTGAACATAATTACCTTAAACCCTAGATACTTTTAATGTATGCATATTAAACTTCAAATTCTAGATCCCAAACATTTGGAATATGTTTGCATCAAAATCTTTAACACTTTAAATGTATTGAATATTCATATTAAATGAAAATCTTAAGACTCTGAACATATTCACATTAAATCTTAAACCATAAACACATTAAACCTTGAAATCTAAACTCTGAAGTGACGGGCGGCGGCGGGCGGCCCATAGCAGCAAAAATCTTTTGGGGAAAAAATCGGATTTAAAAAAAATGTAAAAAATTGTAGAACAAGTGATGAAAACTATTTTTTTTAAATTGAAAGGCATTTCCACAGCATAGAGATATAGAGAGCAAATAAAATAAAGGGTTTAACTAATTGAACTGTAGAAAATAGATTTTTGTAGTTTATATTCATATCGCTGATTACATTCATTGCATTGCACATCTTTCAAACTCAAAGCATTACTTCACATTGCATAACTAATAACTAGATGTTGATAGATTACAAAATATCAATTGCAATATAGTTTTTTACAAAGTCAACCTAAGCAGTTATGCAATTACTTAACATTGCATAACTAATAACTAGGAGCAACTGCCAATTGCGTTAGCTTGTCATGGCATTCCATGAGACCACATTTCTTTGAGGCATTTTTTCAAACAGTTCACTGCCTTGTCTATGCTACGACCTTTTTCATACATGTCTACCAAAGCATTTTATCAAACAAGCTATGGATGCTTGGAAAAAATCTATCAAAGCATAATAGTAAGCAACAAGCTATGGTCTCATGGGTTTTTTTTGTGTGAAAATCAGCACGATTTTATTTGCGTTTTTTTGTAGGTTTTAAACGCGTTTTTTTGTTAATTTTGCAGTTTTAAATGGGAAAAAATCGTTAACCAAAAGGTCAAAGATTTTTTCAAAAATTCGTTGACCAAAAGGTCAAAGATTTTTCCAAAAAATCGGGGAAAAAATCATCCAGCCTACAGATTTTTTAAAAATCGCAATTAATTGGGATTTTTTGCAGATTTATGCTTCTACACTTTAACATCAAAGATCTCATGTTTCCTAGAAGGCAACATAGATGCCTAACCAGCTGCTCTAGCAGCCCAATTTTTACAACTATTGATTCCATCTAATTTCTAGAGCATCCATTTGTCTAGCATGTAGCACAATATCAATCTCTACATCACCTGTATCTCACCTGAAGCAAGATTCCAATGTAGCTCAAAAAGCCAAAAGATCCTCATCCACATAGTCCATAATATTTTGGAAAAACTTTTGGGAGAAACTGTACTCACACTTTGAACTTATTTCTATTAATCTTTAAAATTTAAACCCTAAGTAGTTTAAATCAAGGTTACCCCGAGTTTCCGGGACGGGGACGGCAGGGGACGGCGAGACGAGTCCCCAAGTTTCCGATTTTTGAGGCCAAAATTAGGGACGGCAGGGGACGGCTATATAAAAATATAGGGAAAATTTTAAAAATATAGGGAAATTTTAACTGTTCAATAGATCACGTGGATAAGGCATGCATAATATACATTATAGAACATTCACATATAACATTTGTGTTCAAGTTGATATGGTTTATTGAGTATGCATTGATCTTAATGAATAAGTTAGAATTTATTCAATGGAAAGCTTGATTTTGAACTAAGAAAAGTTTATTTGCAGTCTATACATACATTCTGAGAAGTTTTAGAATAATTATCTCCAACTTCCCTTCAACTATGGCTGATTTTAGTACAAGCTGTTGCATATTTGGAGACCTGTTAGCAGGGCTCATGATTCAGCCATATTATTTATCTGAATGCCTATGTGCTAGCAGCAACTGATACTTGGCTCATCTTGAGATTATACCCTCTTTTCCTAATTTTCCATGGCTGTTTTGTGAAGCTCCATCAAAACTGAGTTTGAATTGACATCTCTCGTTGGGATGGACCCCAATCTGCTTTTTCCACGAATCATAAAGCCAGGGGTTTTGTAGTGGAAGGGAATGAGCCAGTTGTTGGCCATAATACTAGATAATGTGCATCCGTCAGCAATATTTTCAGAGACTATTAGAGGTGTGCAGTAAATTTGAGCCCGAGTCGACCTGATGAAAGTCTTTGAGATTATCTTGATCTTTTTGAAGATTATTGCATTCTGTTCTTTGAATATTTGAGATGAAGAAAATTGGGGTGAAACTGTGCAAGATCTTTATCAGCAGCATTTGTGAATTGATGACAGATAGTCTTTGAGCAGAAGCTAGAGAGAGTTGTAAACAGCATGTCTGTACCCAGTTAGCAAATTCTGACAATATAGTTCTAGAAAAAAGGCATCGGGAAAAGAAATGTGTTGAAACTTCAGTCTGTACCTCACAGTCTAGGCACTAAAGAGATCTAAAAAGCCCTATAGATTTTAGGGCCTCAGCTGTGAGTACCTTACCATGAAGGGTGACCCAAAGAAAAATCTGTGCTTTCAGCCAAAACTGGATGTTGCTCAGACCTTTCCAGACTACATGTGGATGGATGGAAGAACATAAGACTGAATGGGTACAAGCCGCAGCACATTCCCCAGTATTGATGTGAGGACGTATTATTTTTTCCTAGCTTGATTTTGAACTAAGAAAGCAGATACTCTGATGATAATTTTTTTGTTTATTGATAACTGGAACAAGGGAGTGCAGCCTTCTGAGAATGATAGTGAGTTGCATTAGGCAAATAATCTGCACAGTTACCATGTTATTGTTTTGCATGATCAGATGTCCCAAGGCCCGCTATGTATCATCTTCACAATAGAGTAAGACCTGTGAGACTTATTTATGAGGCACAATAGCATTGAGAACAAGCACTGAGTGTTGGGTTATTCACTGGATTCATCTTGGCACCTCAGTACATAAACCAATATTGATTCTCGAATAATTGTATCAGTTACACTAATCCAAAGTTTCAAGACAACAAGCAGTGGCACCAATTTAATTAATGGGTGGACATAATTAAGTTCACACTCCCTTGCTATGAAAATGTGTTTTATGTTTTGTTTTGACCATGCTTTGATGCGGGGCACGGTTGACCATCCTAGGGACGGCCAGGGGACTTCTAGGATGGTTAACTGTCCCAAGGACAGCTAGGGGACTCCTAGAAGTCCTTTGGCCGTCCCCAAGTCCCCTAGCCGTCCCCTGGCCGTCCCCGGCCCCCCCCCTGTCCCTTGGCCGTCCCCAAGTCCCCTAGCCGTCCCCGGGACTGGTCAGCCGTCCCCTGCCGTCCCCTTGCCGTCCCCCCGTTTCGGGGACGTTTCCTAAAAATTTTGGGGGGACGGTCCCCCGTCCGCCCCAAGATTTTGGGGGGGGGACGCGTCCCCGGGTAACCCTGGTTTAAATATATTCAAATTCAAACCTAAAAAATTAACTCCTAAACTCATTAATTAAACCATAAATTTTAAAACTTTGAATATCATTATGCTGTAATAACTAAACCCTAAACAAAAAATATTGACATTTTACCAACAATAAAACATAAATAATTGATTTTTACCTTGAAGAAGAAACAAAAGGATTCTGAAATCTTAAAGTGTCATTTCCCAGAGGATTTTTGCAGGAAGAAGCCTCTACAACTACTTTCAATGAATGAAATGAGAACTTAGCAGACTTACAAAAGCTCTGCAATGAACCGTCATAAAGAGTATTCAAGAGAGTCAGAGACTAACAGAAGATGAGAAGGGTTTACAAGATATTTACAAAGCCCACCTTTTATTCGCTTTTTTGGCATGGGAAACATTTTTTGAGTAAAGACCACTTTTCAGGCATAAGACAACATTTCTGGGACTGTTTTTTTTTGTGGGGCGGGGGCAGGTTTGAAAGCCCAGAGAAAGGCCCATTAGCTAAATATAACAATTAAGCATAATCTCTATGGTGGGGTCTTTTACATTTGAGAACAAACTTCCCAAATATCAGTACAAAGCACATCTTACCATTCTAGGTAATCATATGAGTTATTTTCTTCAAACTCCAATTAGTATAATGCAAAATTATACTAATGAGTTGAAGTCTTGGGTCCTTAAAAGTTAAAACTATTACTTAAAGATGTACCCACGGTTTCCTATGTTAAATAGGGGTCAGTTAGTAATTAAAGAGTGGATAAAGTCTCATTTGGGAGCTTTTCACTGTTACTGTGTTCAAACTTTGAAGTTGGCTTCTAGAAACTTTAGAGTCCATAAATAATACCAATATTTTTGCCAAGAACAGTGTCAGTTCTTACAGAACACAGAGCAAACTCAGACAGAACCCGATGACAACAAAGGATGGCAGAGGGCCCAAACATCCTTCACGTGCTGTAAAACTGTGCTTTCCTAGAAGGCAACATAGATGCCTATCCAGCTGCTCTAGCAGCCCAATTTTTCTTTTTATCACAGGTTTTTAGGAAGAACTTGTATTCTATCTTGAAATAAAATAGTGTCTACGATTTGATTGCATGTGGGTCAATGAAAATGGCCTTACCATAGCATCCTAATCTAAATCTCAGAAAGAAACTGTCTAAATGTCCTCTTGATTTTTTCTTTTTTTCATGGGTTTTTACTTTTTAGGAAGAACTTGTATTGTATCTTGAAATAAAATATTGTCTATGATTTGATTGCATGCAGGTCAATGAAAATGGTCTTACCATAGCATCCTAATCTAAATATGTAAAAGAAATTGTGCAAATGTTCTCTTGAAACAGCCCTCATCTGATATCTGATCCTACCTACTTATTTCACCAATGGTGATAAGGCAACTGATTTGTCTGAAAGTTGGCTAATAACTGATAGAGCAAGAATCTACAACCAACCTAGATCACCACTCTAAATCAGTTAATCTATTACACTTCAGTTTATCTCTCATGCTTTCTTGGATGCTACTTATCTTGGCTGTAACATTGATACCACAACCCAAATGTTGTCAGGTAAGCATTGCATTAAAGCTTAATAGGTGAGAGCTGAAGACCAACTGGTATGTCAAACTGCTTGTACAAGAGAAGTCCGTGTTCACTTCCCCAAGTCTAACCTTTCAGGATACTCAAATGGTTCCGTTCCCCAAGTCTAACCCCTTTACATATCTAGAGAAAAGTAGATTACAGTGGCAATTCTAGACAAACCCCATCTATTTTGCAAAAAAATAGTTCTGCTCTAGAAATCCCCACCCTCTGCATGAGAATGCAATAATGGAAAATATTCAGCCACTTTTTAAGTAATCATTACTATAATAATAATAATTCAGGTTGATAACCCAATACTTGAATATAATGCTTTTACAGCCATCAGATCTACATCACTGCCAAAAGCTTAGCCGCACTACTGTATTGCCAATGAAAGCATCATTTTTACAAGTAACAAAAAAATAGAAGTTAGCACAATGCATCATAGGAGTCACATTCTCAAACAAAATCTCAATAGATTAGGAATGGAAATGATTTCATACTGTTTGTGGGAATTTTTCATAATCTATTTTTACATGGGTTCCAATCACTTACAGCTTATGCTTAAAATATCAACCAATTTATATTGTAATTATTGTAAGACATCAATATCGGCTACTTATCAGGATCACCAATATAAAGGAAAGTATATGGGCTCTACTAATAATTGGCTTACCATTATACCCACAAAGAGACATGGGGTATGACAGGGATGGACACCATTTTCAAATTAGGATAAGGATGCATGGATGGGGAACATGAGAACAGGATACCATCCCTGTACTCATTCCCTAGTGACTATGCATGCTGTCAAACCAAATGATATTAAGATTTTGAACCCAATGTTCGCCCAGGTTTGTAGGTTTAAGACTCTGGCAACAAACATCCACTTCTATATCTTTGCTCAGTATCCAACATGAGCTCACTGGTACATAAAAAAACGACTTAAATTTAGAGAGGAGGACACCCATCATGTAATGGGCAGTCAGAAACTATTTAAGTGTATGAGCTAGCTCAAAATGTGTGGACAGCCAGAGTAGTATCAAACACGCAGAGCAGAGTGTTCATGCAAAGACTTGACTTTGACAAGTTGAAGACTGAATGGGCATTACAGAGGCCAAAACAGATACCAGGCCTCATTGACACTGCAGAGATGAGACTATTTACATCAGTGACCAAATAGAAATATTTAAACCAAGCGCATTAAGAAACTGACCAAATGGGAAAAAATGTCAGTTTTATAGATTAAGCTTGATCATTTGAGTCAAATTCTTATGCCAAGGTTAAATGTAGGCGAATGTAAAATACCATGATGTATTGATTCTTGAACAACAAGCTGTATTACACTACAAAATCTTCTGGGAATAAGTAATGCAGAAAATAAGAAGAAAGTATGTTCTTGAATAATGAACATAACTCAGATAGCCTAGGCCATTAGAATGTTGTATGTATGGTTGCTGTCTAAATGTGATTTGTTTTTATAGCAGAATTTTTTATAGGGCTAACTTATGCCATATTGACCAAATTTAAAATCCCCTTTTCCCAAAGTAGAACATATCTATAATGACTGTATCTGCAAAATTGGAACTATTACTGTATTAATGACCATTAAGTTGCTAGTTGAAGTAAACACATAACACAAAACTAGAACATAGGTTTCAAGCATGTAAACAAGGAACAATGTCCAGAAAAGGTAAAAGTGAGTGATATCTCAAATTCCCAAACACAAATGATCAATCCATGAACCTGATGCTCTACGTAGACTTTATTCCAGCTTTTATCTTGTGAGATGGTGAGAACAGATGAGAAAGGAAAAATGCTAAATGCCAAGTCAAATCTGTATGTGTGACAAGAGTTTTTGTAATCTAAAATCATTAAATTGATTACTAAAATATTTGCTGCCATCCAAAATTACCAAAAAGATATCATGCCAAAACAAAGAGCCAAAGGAGATTATTTAAACATCTATTTGCTTTAAAGTTGTTTCAACAAAGGAAAGATCAACTAAACTGGCAATCTGACTTCCTGAATATTTAATTTGGGAGTTATTTACTTCTGCCAAATGGGCACAAAATTTAAAACTACAAGAGATGTATAAGGATTTGCATCCCTGTTTAGATCACAGCTTCTATGTTGAACTTATATTGTGCATTATTTTCTTCATTAGATACCAAACAGCATAATTCCAAAATAAGAGCAAACAACTTTACAGATAAATCTCAACTAAAAATAAAGATCAAGTTACTTCTGCCAAATGTGTAAGGCCCTAACACACGTACACTCAGTTAAAGGCAGTGATTTTTCTGCCTGAGGAGAAAACAACTATCTTCAAGAATCAGTCACCTGCTATCCTCCTCTTCACTACAAGCTATACAAAACAATTTGAATATCATAGTGAGAAGACTTACATAGAAAATTATCCAAGAAAAAGTAAGAAGAGAGAGTTTATTTTTATGGAATCAATTCTATTGAAGTGTGGGACATTGTAAAAAGTAACAATAATTTCTAATAACTGAAGGCTGAAAAACTATTTCTGGATTACTGTTGGCGAATTAGTTAAAATGCAATAATATTTGAAGCTATCAAGGCACAATTACCATTTAAAGCTATCAAAGCACCTAAAGTGATTTCAAAGAAAATAACTGCACAAAGGTATAGCTAAGAAGGTCAAACGCCATCTTGGCAAGTTGTTTAAAAGCCTGCACCATGAAGAAAGTCGAAGACTACCCCCAATTTTGTTGGTAAACGGTGGAACATAGGATTGGCACTTCCCTGTTTTGGCTAAGGACAGAAAGAGGAGGTTATCCTCTTGTTAGATCTTTGAAGTTTTATAGATTAAGGGAATCTATCAAGGTGTTGGACCAGTTTGCAAAGACTCTCCCTGTTTAACCTCCTGGAGTATGCATAAAAATCAGAGTAGGGATTATGTGGACATTCTTGACCTTCCAAAGTCACCCAACTTATACTAGAGGATAATGAAGCTGCAAAAGCTTGTTTCTAAAATGGTCTTGGATTAGCCCTCCCTTGGCATGCTAAGTGAATGGATTAAGGTACAAATTTGAGTGGTAGGAGTAAAGAGGATTCCCTGACTATAAATGGGTTTATTAAGGCCTTGCTCATGTTCTACTAGAACCTGCTTGTTCTATGCATATTCCTATGTGTGCCTAGAACCTGCTCGAGGGTGTACACCTAAACAGACTTAACTGTCAAGATCCTGTGTTTACAGCCTGGAGCCACAGGTTCAAATCCAGAGAGGGGTAGGTCATCTACATCCTTTAGTATAAGCACAACCATCTGGGCAGGGATTCTCATATGCATTAGTATTGGGAACCTTAAAATATATTTATTTGTTTTCTTGTAAAAAAATTCTTGTTATCATTAATTCTAAGTTGCCGGTTCTGGTATGGATCCTGGTTCGGGTTTGTGAATGGATTCGGCCAAAAAAAATTGGGGCTGGGTTCGTTTTGGGTTTGTCCATACAAAAAACCATGTAAAAATTATATATATATATATATATATATATATATAAGCAGACTAAATACAAGAATTAAGTTTAGAAGTTTATATATATATGCAGACTAAATACAAGAATTAAGTTTAGAATACCACAAAGCATAATATAATCAACAAAACCACCATAAACTCTTGTGTCATTTAAAACATAAATGATAAATATTATAAAATATCCATTATTCAAACTTCACATTCAACAATCAATTTTCAGCATCATAAGGATTTTCTAAATCATCAACACCAGTATCATAAGGATTTTCTAAATCATCAACACCAGTATCATCATTGACATTAGATGATGTAAGAACATTAGTAGAATCACAAAAAGTGCCACTGCCATTTCCACTAAAAGTCTGCTCACTTTTCAAACTCAAGAGTAAAGATGTTGGAAAGTGTAAGCATCTAAGTCAATTTTCTTTAGCTCCATATCCCACAGCTTCGCCAAAAGGTGGAAAATTTAAAAAAAAAAAAAAGAAAAAGAAAAATTTTAAAAAGAAGAAATATGGACAGATTTGCCAAGGTTCCCCCAGATCCTGCCCGGGTTCTTCCCAAACAAACCCAACCCCATTCTGCTGGATCCAAACCGAATTCACAGACAAATCAAACCGAACCCAGATCTGGCCAGTCTGCAGGAGGATCCTGTAACATAGATTAAATTTGCAAGCATGGGTAAGATTACTGGTTCTTTTTATGTGATGAATTCTGTGTTTTCTAGTGTTTATTATTCTATTACTGCCATGGCTTCAAGACCAAAGAGAGCTTGTGTGGAGGCAAGGTCCTCAGAAAAGAAGAAGAGGCTAGTAATGTAGTTTGTAAGAAATAGGATTCCGTAATAATGGCCTCTCTCAAAATGATGTTTTCCCGAGTCGAGCAAAGGAGAGACTTTGTATACTTTCATTTATTTTCCTGTTGTGAGTAATTTCTTGCTATCTTTCGATGTGCAAGCATTGTCAAGATTGGTTAATCCCTTTTGCATCCTGCAATTTTCAATTTTTATTTGCTATAATCACAGTGACTTTGAGACAAAAGAGAGTTTGTGTCAAATCAAGCTCCTCGAGAGAGTAGCAGAAGCTGGACATTTAGCTTGAAAGGAATACAAAGCTGATGTAATAAAGGCCTCTCTCAAGATGACAATGTTGTTTTTCTGAACGGATGTATGAAAAGAGGATCCCTTTCTCAATCCAAGTAGGTAAAACAATGTCATTGATATTGCTGATATTGACAATTTGACAGGAATGTGGACAGATCCTGGCTATATCAGAGGCAGAAACTATGCCTATAAATTTGGCATGTAGCCTGTGACATTGCAAAAACCTTGTTGACCAGAACATATAAGCTTTTGTCCGTGTTGTAAATAAATAACCATTGTGATGAGCATGTTTACTATGCACAGTCAGAATGGCAAAATGTTTCTGTCAGTGAGAAAACTTATGTCATCCTGTCTCAGTCAGCTTTCCCCAGCTTTCTGTTTGCAAAGGAGAGCTATACCCGGTTGGGGGTGTTGAAGCAGTTGAAGAACCCATGCTTAAAGGACAACACAGTAGCTATGATCAAGTGAGTGTCGATGGCTATGTTTAGCAGTAAACAATGTTTTTGCTTCTTTATCTGCAGTGGCAAATCATCTTCATCTCCTGGAGCAGAAAATTCAAACAGATGATATTATCCAAGTTGAACATCATCCTGAGGAGAAACAGCATAAAAACAAAGCCCTTCTTGCCTTATTGCAGTGGCTCAAAGGCAGAGTATACATGTATCCAAGATGTCATCTACAATGGTCCTGATGATGAGGAAACTTGAAAAATTTTAGAGACTGACCCTTTTCTTTCTTTGCATCATTTTGAAACTACCCCTGATGCAGATTCAGCTGCTTGTCCTGATGTTGAAGCTAATCAGAATTCGAAGGATTGTGGAGGTGTCCCAGCCTCACAAAAACCTCTCTGGTTCTCTCTGTGTAATGCTTGTGTGAGAGGGATTGGTGGTGTTTTTGCAGGTTTTATTAATTCAATTCAGCATTTGAGAGAATCTAAATGATGATACTGGGACAGGCAAATAGCTTGTCCATTGGCTGACACTAATTCATTACTCTTTGAAATTGACGATATAATATTTGCTAATGTTCTAGATATACTGAAAGTGATCTAAATATGCTCTTTGTTACCTACACAAAGGCTTCTATTAGCTTGATTAGGTGTGCTTTCAATAACTGCTTATGTCATAGGATCCTATCATTTTTCAGAAAACCAGGAAATACATCTGTCATGAACTCTGCTTACATAATATTTGTGTATTTTCCTAATAAATATGGTTTACTTTTGTTTTTGTTCAAAAATAAGAAGAAAATTCAGACAACCAAAGCTCAAGTTCAAGTTCCTCTATTAAGAGCTTAACCACTACCTGCAGAACTTAGCTATAAAGGCACAAGACCAAGATAAACCTGAGGAGGACTTTTCTTTTTGAGGAATTCACTATATAGGTCAACAATAATTAATCTTATTTCTCAAAGAAAGATAACAGACCATTGTGTTTAAGGAAAAGACTTTGTTTTGACATTCCCTTCTTTTACCATGATTTCTTCATCTAGCTTTTGCCATAATTCAGATTTCAAGCCGCAGCAAAGGATCAAAGGATCTATTTTCTCATCTGTCTTCCTTATTTTTTTGTTGATGGAATTAATGTTTTCTAGTCAAGAAAAATCTGCTATGTTTCTCGACAATAAAAGAGATTATAAATGATGTGATTATGTAGGAATAATTAAACGCTCTAAAATCAGAAGGGTAAAAGACTTTCTATCACAGATGAAAACCAAAAAGAAGAGAATTTTTGGGCGGGAAGCAGTTGTTTTAAGGCCTAAAATAGACAAAATAACTATGTTTTCCAAATTATCAGTGTTCTTCTTTTCTAAATGATATAAAATGTTGTTTATAAAATTAAATTTGTAACAAGACTGTAAATGAAAACCTGGAAAGCTTGATAAACATGAACAAACCTAGACTCCTTTTTACACCTACTAAAAATAAACTGAAAAAAAGATGGTCAAGTCCATTACCCCCACAGCAAAAGCAAGTGCAACAGCACAATATTAGCAAAAGTACTTCATAGCATGCTTCTATCTTTGGTATATTGGATGTTGATCCACCATTCTTCTGTGTCTCAATTGTTTCAGTTTGCTCAGTCTCAGTTTGCTCAGTCTCAGCTTGACCCTGTAGTAAACTTTGTTTCTCTGCAGCCTCATTTTGCATTCTTTGAGTATTTACATCAAGCCTCTTAAAATAAGCCAATTTGAAAGAGTTGCGGAGCTTCAATGTAGGCCAAAGATGCATGTTGTTCTCTATAACAAATACAGGCCTAATAGGTCAATTTTACTCCAATTGCCTTCAGAATTTCATAGAATCATCCTTTCTTCATGGTAGAATCTGGTTCCAATATGAAAACAATATTAGCATATGCAATATGGGTGACATGCATGGCTAATTAAGATAAGTGCAGTTCCAATCAGCATATACAATGAACATTTTGCAATAAGGATACTAAAACAAAAGATCTCTGATACAGTACAAGACAAAACTATATAAGGCCACCAAGGGCTATTTATAAAGAGACCTACTAAGCTGCTAATGTGAAACCACTTCCATTCTCAATAAAGCATCTAACATAAACTTAACTTCCTGCAAATCCTTTAATCATTAAAAATCATTCTAAAGCCTTCAAATTCTTTGTTTAACTTTAAATTCTTTGAACTTCTTTTTTGGCCCATAGGCTGTAGGTCCATCCTACTTCAATCGTCTTTAATATTCACATAAGATTCCATACACCTGTTGATAATTTAAGCTAAACAAAGAAATAAATAAGTATTTACACTACAATTATTCTTTATATTCTTGCTCAATTTCATCCTGGACCTTTTTCTGGTTCGTTTTTACTTTTATAAATCATCATGTATAGAGAACCTATGTGTGATTGTTCCGATTTTGAGTGCATGCCAACAAAAACAGAAAATGAATTCTTTCGCCATAAGAATGGTGCAATCTAATTCTTATAAACTGTCACAAGGTTCATGTTTGTGTTCATGTTCAGCAAAGATAAAATTCAGATCAAGTTCAACAAAAAAGAATTGCCAAAAAAAAAAATCTTGATTAAATTCATGTTCAACTAATATAAATCTAATCTAAATATTGTAAATATATAAATAAAATATTTAAAAATAATACCCACATAAATATATTAAAAATCAATATATATTAATATATCAATATAATAAAAATTAATATATATTTTAATATATAAATATAATTTGTTATATATATATATATATATAAACAATGAAAATTATGAATAAAGAAAGTAATGGTAACATAGCATTCAAATTGAATGACGAAAAAGGAAAACTAATGCATATATAAATATAATCAAGAAACTGGGGTTGACCTCGTAGTGCAACGGTTAAGTTGCAAAGGCAGCAGTTGGGCTGTCTAAGGTTCGAATTCCATGACTTGCTCCGATGGAGCGAAAGCTTAAAGTCGGTTTCGACACCATCAGGCTCAGTGGAGCAAAAGCTTGAAGTCGGTTTCGACACCATCGGGTTGCAAGGCTGTGGTTGATTTCAGGGTGCTGCCCCTTAGCAGCGATTTACCAAACAAATATATATATATATATATATATATATAATCAAGAAACTTTTACTGCACATAACCAGGGACTAAGAATGGAACAGCAATGAAATAAAGAAGGGCACAACAATGAAACTGAGATTTCACTTTAAATACTTGTGCCTGAAGTGGTATATAGGAGACAGTGAAGCTCATGGCAGTATTCCTTTCCTCTATGGCGGAAAAACAGATCTGCACAGACCTTGGATCTCGACTTGCTTTGAAACATACATGGTTCTTCTTTGCCAACTGCTGCAAACTCAACTGGGTTTTATCGTCATTACCATCACTTGCACTCCAGATAACAATAACGTCTGTCCAAATGCGAAATACAATCAAGGAAGCCCAATCTGGACTTTGGATGAACCTAGAGTAGTCCCAGCACCATATTTGAACCTAAACTACATAAAATATGTTAGTGTTTTAGGATCAGATTTAACAAAAAGCAAAAATGCAACACAAACACATGAAGAAATGAACAATATAACACAGCATATATCCTGGGAAAACCCTCCTTCTTGAGGGAGAAAAACCCAGCCACAAATATGTCTCTTATATATTGAATGAAATCAGCTTACAAGTCTCAGCACCTCTCCTAGATGCCAATAAATCAGCTTACAACTTGACCCACAGAAGAATAGTATCTCTCATAGATACATGCATACAAAAGAACTCTGTTTTTCTCCTTAATTTCAATCTGCTCTTCAAAGGATAATAATCTGCTGTAGATGGCTAACTCCTCCTTGAAAGAACCCCTTAACTTAAGCAAGAATCAATCCCAAAATAGGGAATTGTCACTTGCATGTGCATGCAAAAGGAGATGCACTAGGAGCATTACAATTGCCTATTTTTAGGAGCAGTTACAAATACATTTCATGCAAAGATTCTCTTGCATGTCAGACCGAAGATTCTATTGCATGTCACCCATCTTAAATAAGACATTTATGTGGGTCAGCCAACTGACATAATATCTATTTAAGGAAGATACTTCTGCTGCTAGACGATACCTCCTGACGCTATCAGAACATTAACACTCCCTCTTAGCTAGGGAGGTATCTTTTCAGATATTCATGCACCAGTGTCCATCACGGAATTACTCAACGTGATGTTGTCATCTCATCATGACATCCACCATGGCTACTCCAAGAGAATGAAACAAGGGCTTTCACCTCAAATTTCTCTCACAAAGAAAGATGCACTAAGGGCTTACACCTCAAATTTCTCTCGCAGAGAAAGATGCACTAACAAGGGCTTACACCTCAAATTTCTCTCGTAGAGAAAGATGCGTTAACAAGGGCTTGCACCTCAAATTTCTCTCGCAGAGAAAGATGCATTAACAAGGGCTTACACCTCAAATTTCTCTCGCAGAGAAAGATGCATTAACAAGGGCTTGCACCTCAAATCTCTCTCACAAAGAGAAATGCATTAATAAGGGCTTGCACCTCAAGTCTCTCTCACAAAGAGAAATGCATTCACACAGATCTTCATGATGATGTGACTCCCTCTGAAGCTTCAAGTTCTAGCATCAACCTTCAGACCTCCTCGTCCAAGGTTGCCTTTGAAGAATTGTCAGACTCCCTCTGAATGTAAATTCCTGCTCTTCGAAGAAACTGATCACAAAGACAACTTGAATAGGTTCTTCCTCTTCGAGAGATGTCTTCAACCACAAACTCAGTCCCATGGCTGCAAGCTATGACTCTATGCTTGATCATTTCTTCAGTCGGCATGACTTCCTTACAGGATGCCTCAAGCTTTTCTTCTCTAGGCAATCTCTCATCACCCTCTTGCTCCTCGATCCGTCCTGGAAGCATTTAGAGAGAGATTACTAATAGTTTAAACTATCCAAAAGAAATATCAAAGCTAAAAGCATACAAGATTCACTATCCATTGATGTACCATGAATTAATAACTACATAAATAATTCATTCAAGGTACAAGTATAAGATACTTATCTCTTTATGTTGGTACACCAATGAGCTAGACCTATAGCTGTGTCTCATCTTTGCCACCTTCACTTGATCTCACCCTCATGAAAGTGGGAATATGAAATGACCGTTTATCAAAGATTGAAGACTCCATTTAAATCTTGAGATCACATTATGAATCAACACACCCAAACTCATGCGATGAAAGAGTTTAAGTAATTAAAAGAGTAAAAAAATCATCACGACTTCCTTCCATAAACGTGGCCTTTTGCTTCCCAAGCTTGTAAACAGAGATTGCAACTCCAAGAAACTACTTATACACAACACACTTAATCAGAGTCTTGAATAAATTTTAGTCTTCTACAGAAAAAGATACAGCAGCCAATTAAAGCTAGCCTTCAAGAGGCACTCCTCGAGACTTCTTTAGAAAAGACATACACCCATGAATTCCAAAGGACTTCACACATCGTGGATGGCAACAAAATAGATTATATATAACACTCTCGTTAGCTCAAAGAATTTCTGCACACCTAGAACTCAAAACAAGCAATAGAATAGATTATGGAAAGTCACGGCTTCACAT
This sequence comes from Sequoia sempervirens, assembly GCA_007258455.2. NCBI lineage: Eukaryota > Viridiplantae > Streptophyta > Pinopsida > Cupressales > Cupressaceae > Sequoia > Sequoia sempervirens. The sequence continues at coordinate 50,314 of VDFB02077656.1, forward strand.
CAAGTGAAACTAGCCCAGAAGTTACTCATATTTTCATACTGCCCATGCCTAAAGAGGTGTCAATAAATATATAACATTCTCATATCAGTTTTAACAAAACATGACTCCCACGCAACAAGACCCCTGTGAACAACAACAGGACATTCACCCGCACTGCAGAAGATAAGTCAACACAAAATAGCATTGACTCCATCACTTTCTTTCCATGGCACTTGCACACACAAACTCAACAGCTTTTCCCATGCCTTCTAATCATGTCTAAGATTTACAAACTCAAAAATCCTTCAAAACTCCATTGTGCCACAAGAGACTGTGTTCCTGTTAAACCAAATCTGATTGGATCTTTTCATAGACCCACTCTGATACCATGTTAGTGTTTTAGGATCAGATTTAACAGAAAGCAAAAATGCAACACGAACACATGAAGAAATGAACAATATAACATAGCATATATCCTGGGAAAACCCTCCTTCTCGAGGGAGAAAAACCCAGCCACAAATATGTCTCTTATATATTGAATGAAATCAGCTTACAAGTCTTAGCACCTCTCCTAGATGCCAATAAATCAGCTTACAACTTGACCCACAGAAGAATAGTATCTCTCATAGATACATGCATACAAAAGAACTCTGTTTTTCTCCTTAATTTCAATCTGCTCTTCAAAGGATAATAATCTGCTGTAGATGGCTAACTCCTCCTTGAAAGAACCCCTTAACTTAAGCAAGAATCAATCCCAAAATAGGGAATCGTCACTTGCATGTGCATGCAAAAGGAGACACACTAGGAGCATTACAATTGCCTATTTTTAGGAGCAGTTACACATATATTCCATGCAAAGATTCTCTTGCATGTCAAACCGAAGATTCTATTGCATGTCACCCATCTTAAATAAGACATTTATGTGGGTCAGCCAACTGACATAATATCTATTTAAGGAAGATACTTCTGCTGCTAGAAGATACCTCCTGACGCTATCAGAGCATTAACAAAATACCTGAAGCCCTTTCTTGTATGAATTTTAGGGCAAATAGAAACATTTTTTTAGATTTTCTTTATGTTTTCCGAAGTTTGATCTTCATGGATTAAATTCGGTGAACCCTATGACATAGCTTATGACTATGAATTGCTATTGTTGTAGCCACTGCTTTTGTAATTACAGTTTCTTAGAAAATAAAATGAAAAACTCAATGTAAAAAAGGTAAAGACATGGAAATATAAATAGGGTTAGTTTTTGCATAAAATTGCTTCTTCCTCTTCAGTAGTTGGACTGATATGTTGTGAAGTAAAACCATAGCTAGCTTAGTGGGCACTATGCAAGTGTAAATTTGCACAAATTTGGCATTCAAGTACTTAGAAGTCCAAAGAGATCCCATGCAATAACAATGGGTGACACTCTAAAGTCTAAAGAGTATGACAGAAGTTCAAGGCATCTCACTGCAATGATAGCTTTTAAGGTTACCACCAACTAAGACACCAATTTGGGTGTATGAAACAACCCTTTAGAAGTCCTCAATGGGATTGTTTTCCAAAGTCCTCAATGGATTGTTTTCCACTTACCTTTTATACCTTTCAATTTTTATAGTGTTACACCTGTAATTTTTACACCACAACCTGTGCATATTTCAAGTAGAGTTACCGGCTTCCTCAATGGTAGGTTTTGACCTTATGACCAACCTCCATAGTAAATTCCAAACCTACCATTACGGAAGCCGGTAACTATACTTGAAATATGCAAAGGTTGTGGTGTGAAAATTACAGGTGTGACCATGTTTGAATTAGACACTCAGAAAAAACAATTAAACAGAAACAATTTTGTTTTTTTAGTAACTTTCGCAGTGTGTTGCTCCATGTGTATCTTCTGGGATTAACTGCAAGGTATGTAATTTGACCAATTTTCAAGTCCTTTCAAATAAGTATGTCCTAGGGTGCTCCTTCAAGGAAAAAGCTAACAATGTTTCCATTACCAATTATCCGAGTTTTAAAAACTATTCAACTGATTCCAGAAGGCACGTGTGAAGAAACGTTCTTTGATAGACATCTCGTCTCATTTGAAATTATAATAATGAAGTCCAAGTTTACCCACAACAGCGTTACAGGTGCCCCATAACCTCACCCAAGACATGTGAAGAATTAAAACAAGTAATTTTGGGGGGTTGAATCAACTCGAATAAAACAGAACTTCTTGCAGACTCGAGACTATCACAAGAAGATTTTGACATGTCAACAAAATTAATTAAACAACCCACTTGAATCAGAGGATGCACTAACAAATACCTTTATTTTCCTGAATTCAAGCTCTGCCCACAACGAAAAAACTGCCGTATGAAGGGAATTGACTGCAGCCCATGAAATTAAAACCTTCGATCCAAACTGCGTCCATAAACAAATGCTTTTAGAGGCGAGAATGATAACCCGAAAGAAAATAGTTCCAAAAAGTAGCTTTGAATTGGCACCAATTAAAGAAAAAGGCTGTACATGAATATTCAACTGAATAAAAATAACAAGATGAATTTTGGGAGACGCAGGGAAAGGGAGCAGCGATTAAACGCTGAATTATTAAAAAAAAATCCCAACATTGGCTTTGTTATTGGATAAGCATGGAGCCTACCGCCAAATAAAAACAAGTGCCAGTAGTGGCCAGTACTTGTTTTGTAGTATTTTAGTTAGAGATTTGTAGAGTTGGAATAAAAATAAATGTAAGTTTAATTAATGTGAATAAAATTAAATGTTATTTTTTTTTAAATTGTTGTATTTTAGTTTTGACTTTTGTATTTTGTGTTTTGTTTGATTATTAGCGTTAGTTTTTTTATAAGTTTTGATTACGTAATGTAAATATCTTGTTTGATGTTAAATATTTGAAAATAAAATAAATTGGAATAAATGTTTATTATTTGGTTTTTTTTTTTTTTTAAATTAAAATTGAATACATTTGAATATTTATATAATGAACCCATTGATTGAGAGAAGGAAATAGTTTATGAATTATTTGTAGTAGTTTATATTTGATAGTAAAATATTCATATTATAGTTGAAGTTAAATATACTACTAATATAATAAATATATTATATTCTAATTTAATATTAATTATTTATAAATTATATTATATAAACTAAGTAAATAGATAATATTAATATATTTTAAAATATTGTTATAATTATTAATATAGTGATTTACTATTATATTAATCATATTAACAGTAATAATATAATAATATTATAATTATAAAAAATGCTACAAGGTAAAAATGTTATAAACTATGGAAGCTAACGGTCGTCTACGTGAGTCTGCGGAGGGTAGGGTTTCGATTGCGTCGTCTCTAGGGAAGCTGTCTTAGGGAAAACCCTGCGATTTTTGGCCGAATGAAGGGCGTTGGGAAGCTTCGTGGACTCAAGAGAACAGACTTGTGTTTGCTGGAAAATCTATCAACTCCTTTGGAGGCGGTTGTAGGTTTCAGGATGGAGTTCCAGCGGCACAAAATGATCTGAGGAAAGCGGACGATGCTGCTCCTGGGGAAAAGGGCGTGGGAGTTTTCAAAGATCTGAATGTGCCTAGTAAGGCGGGGGGAAAAGTTGGGCCTGCCCAGAGGCTTCAATCAAACTGGGAAGATCAGTGCGCCAATAAAGACTTTGGAACGAAGGCTGGGGGAAGCTGAACAGGGGAAATCCAAAACCAAGCTATGGGGAAGCCGTCTGAAGCAGTAAAGGCTAATAAACCTTTGATTTCCTTGCAGGAAGAGCTTGAAGTGGAGGTTTTGCATAATGTGGAAGTTTTTTCTCATTTGGGACTGATAGGACGATTCAGGGGCTTTTGGCCCCGTTTGTGTGATCTACATAAGTGGATCTCTGAGAAATGGGAATCTATTGTAGATGGTTGCATCCAAATCTACCCAACAGCCAGAGGATTTTTTATGGTGGTTTTTGAAACAGTGGTTGACAGAACTAAAATTTTGTGTGACCACTTTTGGAGCTGGGAGGAGAAGTTTGCTCTGTCCTTGAAGCCTTGGCATCTGGCTTTCAACCCTGCAATAGAGACTTTTGATAAAGTTCCTCTGTGGATAAGACTTCCAAACTTACCTCTTCATTTGTGGTTTGACTCCTGTTTAGAAGCTATTGGGAACTCTTTAGGGGATTTTTTGATGGTTGACGAAGGCTCTTCGAATCTATTGCACTCCACCTATGCCCGGATTTTGGTGGAGTTGGAAGTCTCAAAGGGTCTACCAGATGAGATTTCAATTAAAACCTCCAAAGGATGCTGGGCACAGCCCTTGGATTATGAAGGGGTACCTTTTCACTGCAGGAGATGCTTTAAGACTGGTCATATTGCAGCACAATGTGCAAAACCCAGATGGTCTAAACCTGCAACATGGTGGCATGATGTCTCACACAAACATTAAGTAGTAGAGAAACAGAAGGAGTGCAAAGGAATGCAGAATAAGAGCAGTCCCCAGGCGGGGGGAAACACTAAACTTCCTCAAGCAAATAGGGGTGCATAACAGATGGGGGAATTGGGTCAAGCTGTGTCGCCCATCTCGAAGGGTGTTGAGGAAGGAAGAGCTATGGAAGTAGAAATAGAGACAAACCTGCATGGGGCTAAAACTCCAGAAGGAAGGGAGAAAACAGGCTCATTAAAGTTGCAGGGAAAAGGGGTGCATTTTGGAGTGGTAAGAGGTCAAAATGGGCAAGCATTGGTGGAAGATTCACATGCACACAAGGTTGCATCTAAAGCATGGCGAAAGGAGGAGGTTGATTTAGAAGATGGTGATCTTGCTATGAATGGTAAATCCTTGGACTGGCAGAAGGAGGCGGCAAAGGTGGAGGACGGTTGGCAAATCGTCATGGGGAGGAAAGATAAGAGCCTCAAAAAGAGAAGTTTCGCTATGGTCCTCCGGTCTCAGACCAAGGCAAAACTAAGCAGAAGGTCAAATTTGTAGTTATGTTTTTAGGCCTCTTTTGAGTGTCCTAAGGGTGTTAAGGTTTCTCTGTGGTGTTTGTAGTTCTTCTTTGGTAGGGGTGGAGCCCACCGTTAAACACTTATGTGGCTAGAGCCTGGTGGTTCTTTTGTATTTCTTTTTCCAAATAAATAAAGATCTCATTATTACCAATCAAAAAAATAAATAAATTATAATTATAATTAACATAGTGGTCAATTAAGATAGTTTATTAATATATAAAAATATATATGAAAGAGAACCTACAAAATAAAATAACCTATATTATATTGTATATAAATATATAATATAAATTAATATATTACGTACATACATAATATAGGTTAACTTATTTACCTACAAATTATTACCTATATATATATGGCTATATATTATCTTATATATCTATATATTATAGGTTATAATTTTTTTAAGAAATATATATTAATATAAAAAAATCTTATTAATGAAAAAAGAAGGAGCACATACATAATCAAATTATATCATAAAATATTAAAAATATAGATAAAGATATTAGTTTAATGGAAATTATAATACAATTTTATTTTTATTTTTTATTTTAATAGTGTGAATCCAAATTTCTATAAAATAATTAATTGATTTTTGTAAGATTTTCTTTAATAAAAAAATAGCAATTACATATATAAAAAATATCATTCTTAAAAAAATATCAAAATAAATCACATTTATTTATTTTAGAAAGATTTCATGAAATGATTTTATAAAGTAAAAAATGAAAAATCATTCCTTTAAAAAATGTTTAATTTGCTTTATCTACCAATAACACACAAAAAAAAATTTAACCAATCATATGTACAAAAAATAATTTTTATAATTTATAAAGTTAAATATTTTACAAGTTGACTTTACAAAATTGAATTTTATTTTAATTTTTGTTTAAATATTGCTTTTGATTGGTTGAAAACTAAATTATTAATAACTAGTTAACTAAAAAATGTCAAAGTCATTACAATAGTACTATGTCAATGGCGAGTACTAATAAACAACTAAATATTCCTAATTTGCTTAATAATATGTTTAAAGCAAGAAATAAAAATTAATGATTTTTTATTTTAGTTTAAACAATTAAGCATGGGAATTGAGATTGAATTAGGGGAGAGGACTTTGATTTGATTATTTAATGTTCAATATTTTTAAAAATATTGGATCAATAGTTGTGACTTTAAAGTCATTAGTATTCATGATGACTACCCGTAATTGAGTGAAATATATTCCTTAAATCTAAAAAGCAACAAATCATGTGATATCACATCAACGCACCAATAAAACATGATTCAGTGCACAACTATTGGTCTCTTTTTTTGGGCCCTTTTTTAACACCTCGAGAAAAAGCATGTCGATGTGGCATCATATTTGATGATGTGGCCCTGAAACCTTAGTTATAAGTAGGGGACTTGCCAAGTAAGTTGGTCAATGCTATTAGATTTCCACAATCCATATTATCAAACATTTTTTATGCTTTTGGATTAGATTGTGTGCCAATTTTTGAATCAAAAATTGGCACGCAATCTAATCTAGAGCATAAAAATTGTTTAAGTAAGTTGTAAAAATTTCGAAGTGATTTGAAATTTTCATGTAGGATATTGAGAAGCGCAAAGTTAGGGTGCTCAACTATTGGGTCCTCTCCCCTACTATAATATGAAAAAGAGTGTTTGTAACAGAAAGTATATGTGGATTGTTGTTGTGGGTGAGTCTATTAGAGGGAGATAGAAGATGGTTTCAGTGAATTGAAGTTAGAATTTTTTTTGTATTTTGTTATGAATCTATTAAAGATGAAAATGTGCATATTTGTGTTTTGTCATTGTACTCGTATTTGAAGCATGTAGTTGTGTTATATACTCATGTAATTGAGTCCTCTATATTTGTTAATGTATTCCTACGTCTTTTAGCTTCTTATGCGTTTGCTATAATACATGCAAGTGTTGAAAGAGAAAATTTTGGTGCATATGGCACATTTAGGGTCTTGCCTCAGATAGACCCCTAGGCATGTTCTAGCAAAAGTAATTGAAAGATTTTTTGGAATGTGTAGCCCTAAGTAGGTGTAGGAATCTATGGCCATGGAGGTAGGTGTAGAAGTAATGAAGAATGCTCTAGGTTTCTAATAATAGTGTGTGTTAGATTCTTTCTATTTTTGGGAGAGCCACTAAAATGAACTTTATTAGAGTCCATCTGATCATTAAATATTAACTAGGTTTGGTGTTGTGTGAAAAAGAAAAGGGTTTGGGCAAAAAAGGAAAGTTTGAATGCATGGGACACTAGCATGTCCAAGTAGATGCTAACATGGCATGCTTGTGTCATAGGAGATGGGAGGTGCAAAAAAGGGGGTGACACAAGATTTTTTTTTTTTGTGAGGGGTCATGCTCATATGGGATGAAATGTTTTTGGGATAATTTATGCTCACATGGGATCAAATTCATTGTAATCATACTTATTATAAGTGAGCACTAAAATGAGTGCAAGGTGAGTGGGAAAAGTGCAAAGTATGCACTTTATGTCTCTACATTTTGCCCTCACTTTAGCATAAATGTAAGCTACAATGCATAAGGTATGCTAAAGTAAATAAAACTATTTTATAGTACTTACTAAAGAGGATATAGAGAAATGATATTAAATATATTTGATTGGTGTCATTTATTTATCATTTTTTTAAACATCATCTTCAAATCTACAACACACAAGAAGAGAAATTGGTATTCACCATGACAATATCTAAGAGAGAAAATCCTAAAAAAAATTAAAATTATTTCCAAGTTATGTTTATTGAATCTATTTTGCAAGGCCTATCATGGATTTGAATTGTTGTGGAAGGCTTACATGATACTAATGAATAAGGAGAAAAAAGGGAAGGGCAAGGCCCAATTGTGTTGTATGAAACAATCACGAAGTTGTTACCAAGTTAGCCTCCATGAAGGATATAATCCATGATAGATTGGTGGTGTAGGATCCATGCAAAACCATTTTAATTGAGAGTCGTATAGGACCCATATAAAGTCACTTTTATTAGAAAGAGGTGGTGTAGAGTTGTAAAGGATACATCATAAGAAAAGTAGACCAATGTAGATTTGAAATGGATCCATCACAAGAATAGTGGAGCAATGTAGAGTTGTAAAGGGGCCATCATAATCAAAGTTGAGCATTTTCTAGTTGTGAAGGAACAATCATAAATAAAGTGTAATGATATTAAATGCCCCATTAAATTAGTTGGATATGATATTATGTGATTAATATATGGAGAAGGGAGAGAAATCAATCAAGATTGTAGGAGGGTTGTTGTTGAGGAGTAAGGAGTAATTTTCTATTAGTAAGATAGGAAAATGTAAAGGGGAACAAGAGGTGGTTCTCCAAATAGTACCTCGTGGTAAGGGAAATTAAGGAGAAGAGTGTAAATAGGTGATGGGAAGTATGATCGGCATAGCCTAGAGAGTAAGAAGGAGGTACAAGTGATGGATAGGAAAGCTAGAGACAAGAGAAGCATGGTATAATAGAATGAGGAACAAAAGTTAGAGAATGTGCAATGGGAAGCACAAGGGTATTGTCAAAGAGGAAAGGTAATTGACATAAGAGCATAATAGGATAAATAGATAATGTAAAGATGGTCAATGTAGTGCAAGAGGTTTTTCATAATAAGGTGTCACATAGAGGACAAAGGAGCATGTGGACAAGAGAGTATACATTAATATTCTATATTTTTTACATGTGTATGGGATTGAAAAAATAGGTATAAGCAAATGAATAGGGGAAGTGAGGTATAAACGTTCAAAAGTAGAAGGGGAACATATGAAGGGGACAAACATTTGTGTGAACATGAAGTGAGTGTGTTTAAAGAACCTTAGCACCATACATCATCCCCAAATTATACATACAAGCACACAAAAGGAATGTGTACGAGGACATAACAAAGCAAATAGAGATAGTAGAGGCATGATACTATGAACTATGAATTTTGGTCAACATGAAAAATATGGAGCGCCATGATTCCTTGCATCATCCTTAATGTCATTGAATAAACACAACACAAGGGGGAAAGAGTAAATAGGGAATAACAACAAAGGAAATTAAGATTATGGGTCAATGTGATGAAAGTGAAGCACCTCGATGCTTTGCACCATTTAAAATTTATAAGAACAATCACAATGAAGGAGGAACAACATAAATAGGTATGTGCATGAAGAAGAAAGAGCATGAACATATAGAAGAAGAAAAAAGAAGGATGCATTTATAAATAAACATTATCCTTGGACTAATGTGTTAACATGCACCCACAAGTGTGACCTTGTATCACTCATTAAATGCAAGGAAAAAAATATGCGACATAACATTTATATATAGAGGAAATAGGCCTATATCGATATAACCAAAAAAAATAGTGTAGGATGTTGCATTAATGCAATCATCATATTTGAGATTCTCCAAAGAAATTTTAGCAATATGAGCTACAACGGAGTATTATTACAATATCAATAATATAGGAATTAGAGGACACAAAAGGAAGGTATCTAATAATGGGGGAATATTATATTTGGTTACAAGAACCCAAATTTGTGTAGGATTAGCCTCCACATTAACAAAAGGAGTAGATTATGGGGTGGTGGGAGGTATATAAATAGGCGTTGTATGTGATAGGAGGTTGGGGTGGATCATTCAAAAGTAGTTTCAATGGGGGAAGTTTGTATGTACTAATATGTTTAGATGCAATAGTTTTGGTTGGCAGTCAGTGGTGGGGGGGGATTTTAAGGCTTAATATGTAGCAATGCAAGGACTATAGGAGAAATATTAGGATTGGATAATAAGGGTGGGAGAGATGAGGTAGAAGTAATGGATGTAGACTTGGAATGAGAGTGTTGGGTTGATTGTTTAGGTTAATGTGATGGAGGATGGGGGATATTTATGAGGCAAGAGAAAATATGGATGAGGAAGAAAGAGGAGATGGTTCAAACTTGAACTTAGGAAATGGAGGGGTGGGATTATGATTTTAGGGGTGTAAAACACATGAGCATAGATAGTAAAGGGCTCTGCAAAGTGTGTATAAAGAGAAGGGTCGCTCTTATAAGAGCAAGATTTTTATTTATTAAACATTGGTAAATCATGAAGAACATTGGAAGGATGTTAAGGTAGGGGAATAACTCCCTACACTAACCTTGAGAGGAAAGTAATGTAAAAAAAAATTAGATCTTTACAATGGTTACAAAAAATAAATAGAAATAAACGTAAATATTATGTATACCACAACATAGTGATTTACGTGGGGAAAACCATTTTGAGAGAAAAAACCCACACTCCAAAAGTTGCGCAATATGTTATTCCAAAATTGCAAATATTACAATATACTTGAAAAGCAATATTCTCATATGAGTATCACCAAACAAAGATTTGGTGACAACATAACAACTATCAAACTCTCATAATACATTACAATGCACAATTGTAACAATGCCCTCATAAATTAGGGTTACCTTTTAAGGAAAGACAAGCCAGAAAAACATATACTGTTAGATCTAAGATTAATGATGAATAGTCCAGGTTTACAACAATAAAATTGCAAGGTTGAGACAATATTTTTCCTAACATTCTCTCACTTTCCAAACACCTTGTTAGAGCAATGGAAGGATCAATACCATGATTTAATTACTAGAGGTCGAGAGGCCCATATACTCCAAAAACCATCTAAACTTATTTGTGCTCATCTAGCTTCTTCAACAATCATCAAAGAATCTACCTCAACAAGCTTCACCCTGCCATCCTCAACCATATATCTGAAAAATGATATTGTACATTGACGTGCTCAATCCTAGCATGAAATGTAAAGTTCTTATTTAGGAAAATAGTACTATGATTGTCACAATAATTTGTCAATGCACATTGTTTTATTCCAACATATGAACATAGTCTCTTAATCCAAATGGCCTCTTTACAAGCATGAGTATCTATCATATACTCAATTTCAATAGTGGACAAAGAAACCACAACTTACTAATCCAACTAATTTTACTACTAAATAAAGTAAATACATAAGAACTAGTGGATCATCTGCTATCAACATCACCTACCCAGTCTGAATCTACATAACCATGAATATCAAGGGAAAGTCTATCAACTTTCAAGTTGCCATTATAACACAAGGAATACTCTAAAGTATCCCACAAATATTTGAAGACTATCTAAATAGCATCCCAGTGAACTCTACTAGGAAATTAGACATATATCTGGATAGAAATCTCATTGCTTGGGTGATGTTTGGTCTAGTGCAGACCATGACATACATCAAACTTCCAACTACACTCTGGTAAGGTACTTTACTCATGTATTTCATCTTTGATGGGGAATTTGGATAATCTAAAATAGATAACTTCATTCTAGCTATAAAAGGAACACACAATGGACTATAATCTCGTATGTTAAACCTCAGTAAAATTAAATTGACATACTTACTTTGGCTAAATCGTAGCTTTTTGTTCACTCTATCTCTTCTAATTTTCATCCCAAGAATATGTTTAGTTGCACCAAGATCTTCCATTTCAAATTTAGCTACAAGTTGAGACTTTATTTCTCAAATAATTCCTTTCCCTTTACCGATAAATAACATATCATCAACATATAATATAATAAATAGGAAATGATCAACATCAATCTTATAATAAACACAATGATCTAATGTAGGACACTCAAATCTCAAACTCGACATGTATTATCAAATTTACGGTACCACACCTTAGGACTTTGTTTGAGGTCATATAAAGATTTCTTCAATTTGCAAACCAATTTTTTTTTACCTTTCACCATGTAGTTCGCTAGTTATGCCATATAAATATCCTCCTCCAAATCACCATGAAGGAAAGATATTTTCACATCCATTTTTTCAACCTCTAGATCATAAGCAACAACAATAGAAAGTAAAAATCTAATGAATGTCATTTTTGCAATAAGAGAAAATATCTCACCATAACCAACACCCTCAACCTGAGAGTAACCTTTTGCGCCCAACTATGCTTTATACTTCTCAATACCTCCATTTGGACCAATCTTTTTCTTAAAACCCCATTTACAACCAAAAAGTGTTTTTTTCCTTCAAGAAATGGTAGTAGATTGAGGACCATGTATAATTCTTTTTTAAAGCTGACATTTTTTCATCCATAGCAATCTTCTAGGATTTTGCATTATTCATACCTAATGCCTCTTCTACAAATTTAGGTTCATCCATGTTAGTATTTGAAATGAAGAAAAATAGGTAGGTTCACCAAAATGGATTGATGAACCAATTAGGGGACCTATTTTCCTCTATTTCATTAGGAAATGAGATCCCCACAAAGAATTTATTAACAACCCTTAAGTGAATCAACTCTAAGTGATAAATCTTTAGATTTCCTTATGACTGGAGGACGGGGGTCAAGGTCAAACAACACTTTGGGGAGAAAAGTTAAAAATAGAAAGTCAACACCAAAATATAATATAACACTTGAAACAATAATATTAAACTCAATATTTGTAGAACTAGAAAATAGAATGCATATCTGAGAAGGGAAAAGACTTGTGTACCAGTCACCACAAGTGTTTTTCACCACAAGTCTTTTCAAAACCTTATTTGAGACTCATTCACCCATAGGTGAATTGGTCTAAGTACCAAGGTTGCAACAATATTTCAAGAGCCTCTGGTGCAGATTTGAAGCCTCTGATTTGTCTAGGTTTTAGTGTCAGAGAATCAAAAATCTGATTTCTAGGTGAGATTCTATGATTTAACGACAACTTTTGCAACATTGACAACTTTATAAATCTTACTCTTCAAAAGGTCTTCAAGTCTTCTTCAACCTAAATTTTCAATCACAAACACAAGAGATAATTTTTTGTTTTTGGGTGAGTAGGGGTTTGCCTTGGTCAAACCCCATTTTGGTAATCAAACCTTGAATTGAAATAATGCATGAAAGATGGAATAAAGAATGAACAAAACTATGTTACCACTCAACAAACCCTTGAATGAAACCTTGATAATGGAGATCTTATGAAGTCTACAACTTGCATGAAATAGTTGAATTGGATGTGGATCTTGACACTTGAATCTTGCTTGACATGATACTTTGAATGCTTGACTTGATCATGAAACCTACATCACAATGTTAGCTCCAAAAACATGCATGATGCAACAAGAATTTGATATGATGAATAGATATTAAATTTTGAAATAAATATTTGATATATCTGCTCTTGAATGCCTTTGATCATAAAATTTTCTATACTTTCGTTCACTTCAAATTGCTAGGTGAAACATAGTGAAATAACCTTGTATTTATAGGTATGTATCCTTAATTTTCTGAAATTCAAATATCATAAGCTGCCACTGAATTATGAATTTGAAAACATTAAAATACTACCAAAAAATAATTTAAATTTAGGTCCAAAGGTTTAGGGAGGACCCATTCACCCATGGGCGAATGGGTCCTAGGTCCCTAAACCTGGAACACACATTGCTCAATGTAAAGTGTTGTGTCTAGGCATTTATTATTGTCAAGTTTCTCCTTTAGAAAATGTAATTTAATAGGCTTGTAAATGAATTAAAGAGCCAATTAAGGAATAATTAAGCTCAATTTAATTAAGAGGGTCCAAATAAGTGTGTAAATGTAAAGGGGTGCATTTAACAACACTAAATTAAGACATCATTAAGTCCAATTTTAAATAGGAGGGCCCAAACAAGTGATAAAATATAAAGGGTTACATTTTTCTACACTACATTTAGCCTCCACTTTAGTGAGAGGATGACCTTGCATCAAACTCACACTAAAGTAGACAATTAAGAGAGGTCTAATTGTACAATCATTGAAAGGATAAGACAACAAAGATCAAAGAGGATGATCAAGCCCCCAAGATCTAAGATCTCATGGAAAAACCAACAAAGGCACAAGGAGACACATGCCTATGTTAAACATATATATGTATGCAACAATGACAAGATAATCATACAATGTCAAAGAATTAAAGAATGAGAAAAATTAAAAGAGAAAGGATCAAGCCTCAACTATCCAACGCGATGTGGAACATTCCTCAGTTGTTTGTCCAAAAATGTTTACAAGTGGAACTTGTTGTCCACTATGCAAACAACAATGCACGCTCACATGGGCTAGTGAAATCTGATGTCCACTAGGTGAGCCCCTAAGGGTGGAAAATGAGAGAATCTTATTAGGCTCCTATACCATACCAAAGTTATACCTCTGATAACTTTAATAAGGCACCACACAATACGAACTTCGAGCTCCATTTAAGGCTTAGCAAGATACGTTATTCTAAACACTTATGAACAAACAAGGAACCATAGGCAAGCAAAGTGCATGATGCTTAGTGGCCATGAAAAGGGGTTGAAACTTCAAGCTTCATAAGGTTAGCAAGTTGTGTTATGCTAAACACTTGTGAAAAAAAAATACAAATATGATAAGACATGTTCAAAGGGGTTTTGCTTAGTTGATGTAAGGTCTTCTCTTAGGGAACATTGCGCCTAATGTCTCCAAGAGAGGACAAGTATAGGATAAAATATTCACAACTTAAGGAATGAAATGTGTAGCATCACCACTAAGAGGAAAGTTGTATTCCAAGAAAGGTCACACTCTTGGAGGAAATCAAACCCAATGACACCACCAAGAAGAAGACACATCGCAAGAAGTAAGAAGATTATAGAATGAAACATAAGATATTCCAAAGATCTCCAAAAATAATAATACCAATGTATGCCCCCACTTTAAAGAAATTTTTGACACCATGCTATGGCCAATTACTCTAAAGTACCAAATGATAGATGCTAATAATAAAGAAGAAATAAGAGCTTATTTGGAAAGCCCTATGCCAAGTCATATGTTTCCAAATGAAGTAATGTCATGAAAAGGGGTTGCCCCCAAAATGAAATCCCAAAATCATACATAAGGGATCCATGGATTTGAGGTCAACATATGTATTTTCTACAATGATATTATAGAGCTCAAAAACATCATCATTCCCCAAATAACTCATGGAACAAGAAGAATGGCATAGAGAAAAAAATAAAGAAAAATCCTTTTCAGTCAACATGGAAGAGACCTAAATGCCTCGATGCCTTAGATCATCCCCAAAAGGAGAACACAAGACAAGGAAAATATAAATGTTTATGACATATAGAAGAATGAAGGTACAAATAGAGGAATGAACATGAAAATACATCAAACAGAACAATACGGGGAATCACATTATGCACATGCAATCACAAAAAGAGCATGAAAAAGAAAACAAAGACAAGACTAGTAAGACACATGTGAATCAACCTATAATCAGGTTTTCTACATCCCAATCTTGTTCATTGTAAGCAAAGGGTGGATAACTAGCCAAAGGGACAACATCAAGTGCCAAACTAGGACAATCACCAAGTTCAACACATGATGAATCAGTCTTTGTGGGAGGATCATCATGATTGTTATCATTTAAGCTCATGGAAGAGGAAAATAATGAATTCAACTCATTATGCACTTCCTCATCAATTTTAGCAATTTATGCAAGCAAAACTATTATGCATTTTATTCCATGATTTCATTTTTTCATAAGTATCTTGATAAATCTCGTTCACAAATAAGAATTCTTTAGTGATCACATTCCTTACACAAACAAGATCAATTAACATCCCATTAGTAGGTTTTTCATTGATTTTTCTAGCTATGTAAAGAGGACCATCGGGTGCATGTCTAATTATGTCATGTTGTCAGAAAGAAATGTCAACGAAATCTTAGTTAGGCCATTACAAGGTTGAATTTTGATAAGTCCAATTACATTGCCTATTTTCTTCGTGTTTTCATCATTCGTGTCAACATTCATCACATCATTCTTTGTTTCACTAGCTTTGACAAAGGAAATGTTATGATTTGGCATAGGATTAGTAAATATTTGCAAATTTTGATTAGGAGGGGCTACAGACTTATTACCTTGATCATTAACACCACCAACTTGAATATGATTAGAATCAATGAGGTCTTGCACAAGATGTTTAAGATGCTTGCAATATTTTGTATCATCTCCATTTTGTTGATGAAAATGGAAAATAGGCATTTTGTCTATAGATGGGAGGTAGAGGCTTAGTAGGATCAGGAGCTCTAACAAGAGGTAAGGAAATTAGTTTCTGGTTTAAGAGCTGCAACATGATATTATGAAAGGGTATTAGGTAGAGGAGTGAATTGTCTATTTCTATTGATAAATGTGTATGGATTTGTTGTCTTTATGACAACCACTTGGTTATCAACATGTTGAGTTGTTTGAGGAGGATTAAGTTGTAAAAAGCCCTTATTTTGTTTCTTGAATGGTTGGAAATTGTTATGAGACATGGATTCAATTTTTTAGCATAGCCAGAGGGAGTTTACACTTCACAATTATTAATTGAATTTTGATAATCATGAAGGGCAGTACACAACTATGTGAATGAGGAAAATTTCAACATCTCAAGCTTAGTTTGGAATTTATTTTGTAAATTGGGAATAAACATTATTTGAAGGTCATCATCAGGAATCTTAATGTTTATTTGGGAGTAAAGCATCTAGTATCATACTATGAAATCAGTGACCTTTTCATCATCCTTTTGTTTGCATGTCATTAAATCAGCCAAGGTCATCTTAGGACCCATATGTATTTGGAAGTGATTGTAGAAAGAATCAATAAGTTCATTGAATGAACAGATTGAATTATTTGGTAAGGAGAAAAAACATTCCAAAGTAGTATCTTTCAAGGATCTAGGGAAGAGTTTAGCCAAGAGTTTATCCTAAAAAATGAATTCACTACATAGGGTTGTATATGCGGAAACATGGCTAATAGTATCTCCTTTTCCACCATATTTCTCAAATCTAGGGATCTTAATACCTTGTGGCATTTATATTCTCAATATCTCCAAGGACAAGGGATTTCTTTTGACATATTGTGAAGGTTGACCATTTTTATTTTGACTTAATGTAGAATTTTTTTTGTTGGAGTGATGAAACATTTGGCAAGAGTGTGTTAAGGACATGATCATTGTTAATGTTATGAGATAGAGGTGAATAAGGTTGAGGTGTATATGTATGCAGAGGGCAAGTGACTTGTAATTTTGTGAGGGGAGAGAAATTAGGAGATATGATATTTGAATGTATAAAGCTAAAGGGAATCCCAGTGGAAATACCTAAGGAAGTGTTGATATTGGTAGTAGGTTGTATGGTTGTTGTAATAGTTTAATTGATGTATGTTAGAATAAAGGTTATGACTATGGAAGGAGGAATTGGAATTCCACCTTGACTTTGAGTATACCCCAAAGCTTGAGCACAACTAGTTATGGTAGGGACATGTTTATTAATGACACGAGCTAAGCTACAAAAAATCTCTATTCCTTGTTCATTTTTTATTATTCTCCTCATGTTATCTATCATAGGGACCGCATTAGGAGAATTTCATTCAAAACTCACAAAATCTTGCAATTTATCAAGTTCTTCATCCATTCTTCTAAGGTTTTCATGAGGGGCATTACCAATCACTGCATCAACATCAATCACGTGAGGTGTAGGTAGGGAAGTCATGGGAAATGAAGTGTTAAGGGTGTGATTCATAACTTGGGTTGACTAGTGTCAACACTATGAGTGAAAGAGTTAGAAAATCCAAGATCCATGGCGAATGGTGTATTGCGGGATGACATGAGTGGCAATAGGAAACCAAGTTGTGAAGCTCATACAAGTTTCACAAACCCAAGGTGTACCCAAAATGGATAAGAGGTAAAATTCAGTGAAATATCCTATAATGTAAACTGTAATGCAAGAAATTTTCAGATTTAAAGAAAGATAACTTTTTGATTATGCTATGCAAAATCCTGAAAATGATGTCTTTTAGATTCAATTTTTAATTCAAGCAATGCACTAAATTTGGAAAATATGCTTAATATTAAAAATTTCAGATAACAAAAATTCAGAAAACTAAATCAAGAGATTGAATACAAAAACACAAAAGGAAAAATCAGTGATTTTAATGCTCATAATTTTAGGAAGAGCCTTGATTAGGGACTCATTCACCCGTGGGCGAATGGGTCTCACTTTAGGTTTTTTTTTAAATTAGTTTGCAAGTTTTTGAGATGATTTCTATGGTTTTCAGGTTCTAGTTTCAGACTGTGAGTTACAATTTCATATTTCTATAAAATGAGGTCTAAATGCAAGTGCAAAATAGTGCAAAATGACAAGCAAAAAGATATAATTTGAGATACAATTTTGATTCAATTTTGTAATGTAAATGACTGATTATGCAATGCTAGGTAAACACTATGTAAAATGACTGATATTTTTGAATTTTCCATATTTTAAAGGATGTAAAAATTCAAACCTAAAACCTTAAATAAGATGCAAACTAATGCAAGTGAACAACCCTAAATGAGGTGAAAATCAAATGCGATGTAATGCAAATGAATGCAAAACCTAGATCGATGGCTAAAAATGGACTCCAAATCAGCAAGATATGATGCTCAAAATTCAGGTTAACTAAAATGAAACAAAGAAAAATAGGTAGGTTCACTAAAATGGATTGATGAACCAATTAGGGGACCTATTTTCCTCTATTTCATTAGGAAATGAGATCCACACAAAGAATTGATTAACAACCCTTAGGTGAATCAACTCTAAGTGAGAAATCTTCAGATTTCCTTATGATTGAAGGGCAGGGGTCAAGATCAAATGACACTTTGGGGAGAAAAAATAAAAATAGAAAATCAACACCAAAATACAGTCTAACACTTGAAACAACAATATTAAACTCAATATTTGTAGAACCAAAAAATAGAATGCAAATTTGAGAAGGGTAGAGACTTGTGTACCAGTCACCAAAAGTGCTTTTTAGAAGCTGATTTGAAACTCATTCGCCCATGGGTGAATGGGTCCAAGTATAGGGGTTGCAACAATATTTTGGGAGCCTCTGGTGTAGATCTAAAGCTTTTAATTTGTCCAATTTTCAGTGCCAGATAGTTAGAAATCTAATATGTAGGTGAGATTTTGTGATTTGACAACTTTGACAACTTTTGTAACTTTGAAAACTTTGTAAATATTGCTCTTCAAAAGGTCTTCAAGTCTTCTTCAACCTAAATATGCAATCACAAACACAAGAGAGAAAATATTTTTTTTTGGGTGAAGAGAGGTTTGTCTTGGTCAAATCCCATATTTGGTAATCAAACCTTGAATTGAAATAATGCATGAAAGAGGGAATGACAAATGAAAAAATCCATGTTACCACTCAACAAACCCTTGAATGAAACATTGATAATGGAGATCTTGGGAAGTATGCAACTTGCATGAAATGGTTGAATTGGATGTGGATCTTGACACTTGAATATTTCTTGACATGATACTTTGAATGCTTGACTTGATCATGAAACCTACATCACAATGTTAGCTCCAAAAACATGCATGATGTAAGAAGACTTTGACATGATGAATAGATCTTGAATGTTGCAATAAATATTTGATATACCTACTCTTGAATTCCTTTGATCATAAACTTTGCTATACTTTTTTTCACTTCAAATCACTAGGTGAAGCATAGTGAAATAACCTTGTATTTATAGGTATGTATCCTTAATTTCCTGAAATTCAAATATCACAAGCTAAAATTGAATTATGGATTTGAAAAAATTAAAATACCACCAAAAACATGATTTAAATTTAGGGCCAAAGGTTTAGGGAGGACCCATGGGCGAATGGGTTGTAGGTCCCTAAACCTGGAACACACATTGCTCAATGTAAAGTGTTATGTCTAGGCATTAATTATTGTTGGGTTTCCCCTTCGAAAAATGTAATTTAATAGGCTTGTAAATGAATTAAAGGGCCAATTAAGGCCTAATTAAGCTCAATTTAATTAAGAGGGTGCAAATAATTGTGTAAATGTAAAGGGGTACATTTAACAACACTAAATTAAGGCATTATTAAGTCAAATTTTAAATAAGAGGGCCCAAACAAGTGAGAAAATGTAAAGGGTTACATTTTTCTACACTACAATATTCAAAGAAAAAATATATCCCCAACCTTTCAGGTGGTTG
Source organism: Sequoia sempervirens (assembly GCA_007258455.2). Taxonomy (NCBI): domain Eukaryota; kingdom Viridiplantae; phylum Streptophyta; class Pinopsida; order Cupressales; family Cupressaceae; genus Sequoia; species Sequoia sempervirens. The sequence continues at coordinate 70,312 of VDFB02077656.1, forward strand.
TTTATGCCTCATAGACCTTCAAACAAGTTGAGATGGAGGTTCTTCCTCCTCTTTTGAAGATGAGCTCTCCTCAAATTCTTGTTTATCTAGGGATCTCAATTCAACTTTTTCAAGCGTTGAATCACAACTTTTTATTCATTTTTTTAGCTACAATGTAACAGTAGAAGGCTTATTTTTTTCTAAAAATAACACTTCTACTATACATTACCTTTTGTGTAATAGAATCCCAAATCTTGTATCCTTTCACATCATAATTGTATTTAATGAAGATGCATTCCATAGCTTTGTTCTCCAACTTTGTTTTCTTCTCCTTTGGGACATATGCATATGCCTTGCAACCAAAAACTCTAAGATGTATCAATGAAGGCTTGTGACCCAACCATGCCTCCATAGGAGTCTTATCAATAAGAGTTGATGTAGAAGACCTATCAATCAGGTAACAAGAAGTGGCAACAACTTCAAACCAAAATGTTTGTTCTAGACCAACATGATTTAGCATACTCCTAGCCTTCTCCATTAGTGTCTTGTTCATTCTTTCTACAACTCTATTCTACCATGGAGAATAAGAAGTTATCTTTTTTCTATGAATGTTATAATCTTTACAAAATCTATCAAAATCATTAGATCAAAATCCATGACCATTATAAGTCCTTAAAAAAAATATTTTCTTTCCATTTTGTAGCTCAACCATTACTTTAAATTATTTAAATCAACTAAAAACTTCAAATTTACTCTTTAAAAAATACACGCATGTGCTTCTACTATAATCATCAATAAATGAAACATAATATGTGTATTTTCCAATCAAAGGAACATCTACAAAACCAAACACATCAAAATGAATAAGATCCAATACACCACAATATTTATCAAAACTCGAGCAAAATTGAACATGTTTTTTTCCCATAGATGTAATGCTCACATAAATAAAAATAAAGATTAGAATTGTTACATCCCAATTGTGTAATTACTATTTACTATTACTATGTAGGGTAAAATGTGAATGTAATATGAATTTAGTGGATGAATAAGTTGTGTGTGTACTTTGTTATCACTACTTTATGAATGAATGTCATCTCATTTAATGTTATATGAAGGAATGCATTTATGTGATTGATGAATATTGAATTGATATTCTAACTTTGGAGATGTATTATGTATAATGTATATTTTGTGAACAACTAATTGTCATGTGCATATGTCAGTGATTGCAGGTATATGTTCAATTCCTTTAGGCGGAGGGGATGTATCACTCAGGAGAAGGTCTCGGTCAAGTAACCAGTATCGTAACCTATCTAAGCTTACACACACCATAGTAGAATAATTGAGTCGGGTTACTAAGTGGGAAGTTGGTAAGTCATCCCTAGTCAATATGTCTACATTAGTATGAGTCTTGTTTACTTTTGAGTGCATTATTGGGTGATGTTTATATGTTTGATCTTGAGAGTTATTTTCCTTGTTACTATGCTTGTATTGACATGTGGAACATATGAGGAATATGTATGCACACACACATGCATGTCGATGATAGACTATACACATAGAGGAATGCGTACATGAGGGTACATAGGTAGACATATCTATGTACACTCATGCATGAGTTGCTTATGTGCATGGAACTACATGATGGATCTCACGACATGCATATGTATACGTATAGATATATCACTCATAGGCTCTTATCGATACCATAGTAATTGTGTATGATTTGGTGTCTGAATCTAATGTGTGTATATATAATGTATATACATATATCCATACGTATATATGTATCCATATACACGTATGGTGGAAAATGGACATGCCCATATGAATGTATCGATACATGCATACATATGTATACATGTACATAGAGGAATATATATAAATATATGTATATATATGTATGCACAACCGATATATTAATATGACAATGTGATTGCTATCTTGAGGTATTCATTTGTATATCGATTATATATACATGCTTTATTGACATATGATAAGTATGGATATATATATGTATATATATATGTGTATATATATGTGTATATATATGTATATATATGTGTATATATATATGTATTTATATATATATATATATATATGTATATATATACATATACATATATATATACATACATACGTATATGTATATATATATTTATGTGTGTTAATATATATAAGTATATAAATACGTATATGTTATATATATGAATTTAAATGATATTTGCTTTGAGATCGACTATCTAAAGCAATAATTATCAGTTGATTTAAATGCTATACTTGTATGGCTTTATCTTTATCAACTTAGAGGTTGATTTATTAAACTAAACCAAGGCCGAACTATGAGATAATAATGTATGCATTCTTTAACCGCATTTTATTCTTATTGTCTATGATGGAAGAGTTTGCAATCTGCAAATAAGGAATGACTATTAAGTCGATGATTAATAAGTGAATAAGTTGATGCATTTTTATGGGGAAATCATGGACTTAGTAAACTAAATTACCATGCTATTTTGCATCAACCTACATCTATAAAATCATATCAACGACTTTGTCAAACCAATTTAATGAATGAATCGACTCATATTATGACTTAGTCAAATATGGGTTTGGTGTTGCAAATCCGATGTTGATTGTTTCAGAAGTAAAGGAAATCACACCAACTTAGTGTGTGAGTATGGAGCCTTGGTGCCACCTTTGAATCCTTAAACCTGTAGATTTCCATTTGAAATTACATACTGAATTATCTCATGTGGAGATTTGAAATAGTCTCTAAGTGTTGTCGATCAAGAGGGTCAACCTGTAACTGTTTAAGCTAAGTATGTGCTCACTTGTTCACCACCTTTTGAACTGAGTTAAAGGTGTTGTTGTGCATGCTTGCTGCTATCAAAACCATGCCTAAACTATAGGAAGAGTTGCTACTAGTTTGTTGTATAAATAGAGGATTAAGTCATTTGTTTGGACACATTCCTTACACAAGTTTATGCATTCTTCTATGCATTATTTCTTGTGCAAACTTCTGCATTTCTGTCTATAATAATCTATCAAGAATAGTGAGTAAGAGACCTGAGTTTTAAAGTGAGTTGATTATTATCATTGAGAGAAGTATTTGCCAACTTGTGAGCTAGAGGTTATTGAGTCTTTGTTGAAGGATCGATACTAGGCTAGTTGTTGATTTGGAAGTGTTGTGACTACAACTAGTTAATTGGAAAGCTTATCATAGGCATGCGGAAATTCTTCCCTTGTTTGTTTTTTTGTTGAATGATTGGCTTCTTAAATGTTTAAACTAGTCTTTTATAGTTACTTGCATATAGGGAAAAGTAATGTTTGCTTTGAAAGAAAAGTGGAAACTATTTACTCTATTTTGTGTAATGAACTTGTAATTACTCCATGATAGGAGAGATTATTTGTCATGGGTATTGTTATTATACTTGATATGATCAAACATGGATAGGAGAGACTATTTGTCATAGGTATCGATATTATACTTGATATGATTAGTCGAGGGTAAGAGAGTTTGTTTGTCATAGGTATTGTTATTATATTATACTCCTGAGATTGATATCCAATGAAGGGAGGGAACTAGGGCTTAATGAGTGGTGTTACCTTAGGTTGTGTTAAAGAGATAGGTTATCCTAGGGAGTAGCTTTCCCATGGAGAGGGATTGCCTAAGCATAGATATAATGGCCTTAAGTCAAAATGAGCTTGCTATAGTGTAAGTGAATAGTAGATCTTCACTCGAAGTACTGAGTGAGAATACTTTGGCCAAAGTAGTGTGATTTCCCTAGGCTCTACTGTCAGTTCACTATGTCCATTTAAGTGCATGAGGGCTACCTAGCGTAGATTATAAAACCTAGTCAAGTAGGGCACAACACTAAGCTCAAAGTGGTATGTCATATGGGGTTACCCAACCAATACCTTTGTTGAAGGGTAGGGACGCCTATCAATGATAGATGTGCAGGTGACCGCATATGAGTCTGTGGTTGGAAAAAAAGTGCTTGAGTGATACTTCTCCTCCTTAGTAGGCATCAAAAGACCAAGGTTTTGAAAGCCAAATTCCTAGACCATCTATATCTTATGCTATGAAGCTTGAAGGAGCTATGTATGTAGTTTTGTACTTTCTCAGAATATTGTACTTTGAAAAATAGTGTAATGGAATGGAAATCCTTAATGTATGTTGTATAACATCTCTGTTCATATAATTTCAATAAAGAAAGGAATTTTTTTAATTACAATGGCTTGTTCCATAGTTTATTTTACTTGCACAGTAAAAACTTAGGAAATTTACTTCAATGAACATTTGGCATATTACAAGAATCAAACAACCCTTCAACAATATTTTTATTTTTTAAGCTCTTTAGACCCTTTTCTCCAATGGGGCCAAGTCTCTAGCACCATAACATATTCTTCTCCAAATTTAACTTTGATTCATAAGAAAGAACAACCTTGAGCACCCAAAAGCCATGATCATCCACTAAAAATGAAAACCTCATCTCTTCCAACAAAGTAGCCATAATTTTTTTTTTCAAAGAAGTACTTGAAGGACACACAATCTACTGAGAGGGGGGTGAATCAGTAGATCAAATCTATTTAAAAATCTTAACTCAAAGGAACATATAATAAGTGAAGCCTAAACCAAAGCAAATATTAATGATCAGAGAACAACATAAGCGCACACATATGCACATGAGAACACCAAATATACGTGGAAACCCAAGATGGAAAAAACATAGTGGGAATAGTTGCTTGGATATAGTGTCCAAATCTAGCCTTGCAAATTATGGATTAGATCCAAAAGAAGAAAATTTTGTTAGGATAATGTAAAGAGGTTCTGTTAGGTACAAGGGTAAATTACATTTTAAATGTTTTAACTATGGAGAAGTTGGGAATTTTATGGCTAAGTGTCCCCATATGAATACTAATAATGTTGAACAAAATAATGGAAAGACATATTTTCAGAGAATATTCAAAGGTCAAAGAAATCATAAGATTTTCTATACTAATGAGGAAGAAGATTATTCAACTGAAGATGAATATGAAGATGCATCTAGAGAAGAAAATGAAAAATTTGTGTTCATGACTTTTGAAATTATTGAAGGAGATGTTGAAATGGGTTCTAGAGACAAGGAATGAGAAGTAGAGGTTATGGAGAAATTGTTATGGGCCAAAAAACAAATCAAGAAGCTAAAGGACATAATTGTAGAAGAAGTGAGCTAAAAAAAGAATATCAAAAGATTTTATGGTTGTTAAAAAGTTGATTATTGATATGAATACTCAAGAGAAAGAAGTAAAAAGATTAGAAAAAGTTGTAACAAAGAGATTACTATCAAGAGAAAAAGATTATGAGAAGCTTGATGAAGAAATTGTTGCAGCTAGAAAAGATCTTCAGAAAGTAAATCAACAACTGTAGTTGAAGTTCGGTAAAAGTATTGAAACCCTAGATCAGATATTGGAAGGTCAAAAAGCTTTGCATGGAAAAATTGGAGTAGGTTTTGATGATCAAAAGAAAAAGGTGACAAAATAGTTAGAGAAGGATACTAAGGCAAGTCTAAATGTGACAGGTTCTAGAAGTTCAAGGTTAGGAAAGACAATGAAAAGTGATGGAAGTATGACTCGGAATGATGGATTTATTCAAGTGCAAAAAAAAATCCAAAAGACAAGGATACAATACCAGTTCAAATTTTTCTTTCTTTGGTTATTGTTTTAATTGCAATGATTATGGACATAAGGTTGTGGATAGTAGAAGAGTTCTGGTAAGAAGAAATAATTTTTTCAGTAATAATGCATTTGCACCTCTGTTCAACTCTAATGTCATTTTTTTCAAGTGCAAAATTTTTTGACACATTGCAAGGAATTGTAAAAGTAATTTTGTTAGTTCCCTGCTACCAAAACAGGAAGAAGTGATGTTCCAAAAAAGGTCTAGAAGATGGTCCTTGAAGAAAAGAAGTCTAAAAATTATATGGTTGGTCAAATTGCTTTACATGCTCAAAAGGAGAACCTATGGATTATTGACAATGGTTGCTCTAGTCATATGACTGGAGATAAAAGTAAGTTCATGAATTTCAAGAAATTTGAAGGTGGTTCTATTACCCTTGGAAACAATTCAATTGCTAATTTTTTTGTTAAGGGTACTTTAAGTCAATCCAATGGTAAAACAAAGGAACATGATGTTTTGTATGCTGAAGGTTTAAAACATAATTTATTGAGTGTCAATCATATGTGTGATAAAGGATACAAGTTATCCTTTAGTGTTGATGGTTGTGAAATCATAAAATCAAGTACTGATGAGTTGATTGTGGAAGGAAGCAAGACAAAAAATGATGTTTATCACCTTGGTGAGTTGAATGGATAAATTTGTCTCGTTGCGTAGAAGGATAAAAGTTGTCTTTGGCACAAAAGGTTAGTACACATGATTTTTTATGATATTGTCAAGATTAGTTCAAAAGGGTTGGTCTGGGATATGTTAAGAATCAAGAAACCTCAATCAATCAACTGCAAGACATGTCATGAAGAGAAGAAAACAAGAAGAAAATATCCTACTAAGGAGTATTCTACATCAAAACCATTAGATTTGGTACTACAAATCTGTGTAGACCAATGAGGACTAAGAGTCCATAAGGAGATAGGTATTTCATGATGTTGATTACTGATTATGCTAGGATGAATTGGATTACATATCTAAAAGAGAATTCAAAAGCTTTTGAGAAGTTCAAAGTATTTAAGTATATGGTGGAGAATGAAATCAAAATGACAATCAAGTACTAAGATCAAATAGAGGTGGAAAATTTACAACTAAGAAGTATGACAGATTTTGTGAAGAGCATGGAATCTGGAGGCGGTTCTCTGTCCCTAGAACTCTACATCAAAATGGAGTTTCAAAAAGAAAGAACTAAACTTTACAAGAAATGACAAGGACTATGCTATGTCAAGTAAATCTACTAGATATGTACTTGAGAGAAGCTACACAAATAATTGTGTATATTCTAAATAGAGTTTAGATTAGGTGCAAGATAGAGAAGACTCCATATGAGCTATGGAAAGGAGGACTGACATCAGTAAGGCACCTCAGAATATTTGGAAGCAAGTGTTGCATCGAGAGATATGAAGAGAATTTGGGTAAGTTTGATTCAAGGTTAGATAAAGGTATTTTTCTTGGTTACTCTTTAAGAAGAAAAGCTTACAAATGTTATAACAAAAGTTTGAAAAGGATAGTGGAAATTGCAAATGTAAAGGTTGATGAAAATATTCAGTATACTACTATTTCAAAAGTAGAAGAGGAAGAAGAATCAATTCTTAGCAACATTGAAAACACAAAAGAAGTTGTTCCAAAAAATCCAACTAAGTATGTTAAAAAAATCAATCTACAGATCAAATCATAGGTGATAAAGATAGTGGGGTTATAACCTGAAAGAGGTTGGAAAGATCAAAAGAACAAGCACATTTTGCTTTACTATCAAAGATAGAACCCAAGACATACAAAGATGCAATCAAAGAACAAGGATTGGTAGAAGCTATGGAGGAAGAACTAAATCAAATCATGAAGAATGAAACTTGGGAAATTGTCCCAAGTCCTAAAGATAAGAATGTGATTGGAACAAAGTGAGTATTCAGAAACAAGTTGCATGAAAAAGGTGAAGTGATCTGAAACAAAGCAAGACTTGTGTGTAAAGGGTATGTTCAAGTTGAAGTAATAGACTTTGAGGAAACATTTTATTTGATGGATAGACTAGAGGCAATCAGGATGAGATTAGCTCTCTCAACATTCAAGAATTTTAAAGTGTATCAAATGGATGTGAAGTCAACATTCTTGAATAGACAACTTAAAGAAGAAGTGTACGTTGAACAACCATAAGGTTTTCAGTGTATCAACAATTTGGATTATGTGTGTAGACTAAAGAAGGCTTTGTATAGATTCAAGCAAGCTCCTAGAGCTTGGTATTCAAGGTTGGATGGATACTTGCAGCAACAAGGATTTTGGAGAGGTTGTGTAGACAGTAATCTATATATAAAAATAAAAGAACAAATGTTGATAGTTGTGGTTTACGTTGATGACATCATTTTTGGAGGAAGCAGTGAAGAAATGTGTAAAAAATTTCAGAAGGCTATGCATAATGAATTTGAGATGTCTATGTTAGGAGAATGATCTTTCTTCTTGGGGTTACAAATTGTTCAATTAGACAAAGGGATTTTTATTTCACAACACGAATACATGAAGGAGATGTTAAGCAATTTCAAGATGGAAGATTACAAACCTATTACAACACGTATGGTTACCGAAAGTAAGTTAAGTAAGGATGATGACTCTGCTTCAATAGATAAAACTTTGTACCGGTCTATGATTGGTAGTTTGTTGTATGTGACAACATCCAAACCAGATATTATACAAGTACTTGGAATGGTTGCCATATTTCAAGTAGTACCTATAGAGACTCATGTAAAGGCGGTGAAGAGGATATTCACATATTTGAAGGCTAGTGTAGAATTTGGTCTATGGTGTCCAAAGAGTAAAAATTTCACTGTTGCTACATATAAAAGTATGCATTGGGCAGGATGTGTGGATGACCGAAAGAGCACAAGTGGTAGTGCATTCTTCCTTGGAGATAATTTGGTGTCCTAGTTGAGTAAGAAGCAAGAATCGGTTTCTTTATCTATAATAGAAGTATAATACATCACTACAACATTGTGTTATACTTAGGTGCTTTGGATGAAGCAGAAGTTGAAGGAGATGAAGATTGAGTTTGACGACCTTATCACTATTCTTTGTGATAAAACAAGTACAATAAACATTTCAAAGAATCTGGTAATACACTCAAAAACAAAACACATGTAATCAAATATCATTTCTTGAGAGAGAAGGTTACAGAAAAAAGAAGTAATATTGGAATATGTGGATACAAAGAAGCACGTTGCAAATATATTCATGAAGCCACTTCCTAAGGAAACATTTGAGTTTCTTTGATAGAAGTTGGGATTTGTTGCTCCCTCCTCTTGATCCAAGAGGAAACTACAAGGTGAGGGGGAGTTTGGTCTCCCTACATAAGAAGGGTTGGTGCTCTTGTGGAGTGTTTTTTAGAAGTAGTGATACATGGAATCAGGGGGAGTCTATCTAAGAAACAAGTTTATGAATGTTGCAGTTGTACTGGTTTGATCCTTTTCCATTGATGTCAAAGGGGGAGAAAGTGGGCTAAAAATGTAGAATTAATGAAATTCTAATCTCATAATGTCATATCTTTCACAAGGGAGTAAATGTTATAGCCAATAAATCATTTAGACGCATTCTTTCAAGAGTGTTTGGTAGCCCTAATATTTTGTTGTTTACCATCAATGACAAAAGGAAGAGATTGTTGAGCACACGTTGTCATTGATATCAAACCGATATTAACAAGTCATTGTTGCTAATAATGGTCATCAAAGGGTCTCAAGACAATCAAAAGTGAAGGTTGCCAAAGATGAAGAAGATTGTAAGAGTACTAGAAGTGCCATTTGACTTAAGGTTTTGAAAGCTGTTATTTTTTAGTGTGTATACTGTCTAATCTATCATATCTTGCATCAAGTCAGTTGTGGTGTGACTACCTACAGATAGTTAATGTATTTATTATACCATGTCGAGTATGCAAGCAACATGAGTGGTGGTCTAGAAGGATATGTTTTGGGTAGAGGGATTTATTAATATGGTTGGAATTTCTTTCAGAAATGTAGTATAGATTTGTGGTTTGGAAGGAAAGTGTGTCTACGCTAATTCTATCAGTTTCCTAAGTATTTGGTAGTGTAACTCAATGTGCAAGGATTTTGAAGTGTCAAAAGGTTGTTCAATCTATTAAAATTTTGAGGCATGTGTGGTAATGGTTAGTAGCGTGTAGAATTCAAATCATGCACGTGGAGTGAGGATAGGAATTTTTTAAGGTTCTCGTGTTGGCACAACATGTCAAGTTCTCTTGGTGGCAAGAAATTTGTGTTTTGACCGTTGTATTACACATTTCATGTAATTTGAATTTAGATCCACGCTATGTTGTCCAAGTTTGTGTGGGTCCCTAGATCACACTGAAGAGTGTTTATGTAACATCATGTATATATTCAGATGCATTTTAAGTGTGTGTGTTACAAGTGTGGTACAAATGTGTTTTATGTAAGTGTAATGAATGAAAGGTATGTGAAAAAAGTGTGAAGAAAACATGGAGAGCTAGTATTAGAGGGTCATTCTCAATGCGAGAGAGTGTTTCTTGTGTCTCTGGTGTATGTCAAAGTTATATTTCAAATTTGCCATTATTTTGTATTATGGTAAGACTAGTGTTCTACCTTTTGTATTTTTTTGGTAGGGGATTAGTGTCTCTATCCAATGGGGATTGTTGTATCCAAAAAGTTGGTGCCTACAAATTCATTTCCAGGGATTGGTGCCTATGGTAGGTTGGTGCCTACATCACATTGTAAACACTTATTATATTCATGCTTCTAAGTGTTTCTCACCATGGTTTTTCCCATCCTAGGTTTCCATGTATATATGGTGTTATGTGTTATCTTGTGTTGTGTTCTAATTACTGGCTTGTATGGTTCAATGCTCTTCATGTTAAAAATCTATATAATAGTTGTAAAGGTTTTTGAAATTATTTTGATCTACTAATTCACCCCCCCTCTTAGTAGATTGTGTGCTCTTCAGGTTCCTCTGTATCCAATGTGGTATATGGAACAAGAGGATAGGAGGATGGAGGGTGAGTGGGGACCAAGTAGCTCCATTCCTGAGAGCAATTGAAATGTATTTGTGTGACCTACGAATCATTGTTGCATAACTATAAACATAATAGGGTTCCTTCCTCTTTAGTTTTGGCATGGGCTTATTCCATCTGCCTTCAACAAAGTTGAAAGATTTTGTGATGGTACCTATTGCTAGTCCTTTCATTCTCTTATAATCTTTTTCTCTACAATCCATAATCTTTGCTTTTACTCTGCTATGTTGTATAAGTTCTAACCACTAGTCCACTATTGCATTAAGGTTTGTCGACTCCTCTCTTAACTATAAGGGGATAGATTTGTCTCTCTCATGATATTCCCATAAATTTTTTCCCCTTTGATGTTCATTTATGACATAAGAAGCTAATGCCCTGATCTAGAGATCTTCCACAAACATTAATGGGTTCCATGCAGTATCGTAAGAAAGAACAAAAATGTGTAAATAAAACTCACATAATTGGTCTTGAATTTCAGGTGTAGACCTTTGGAAAGTTTCTAAAAATGAATCCCTTGAATTCATTGCAACAAGTAGATCACTTATTATCTGACTGTGCTAAAAACATAAAAACTTTTCTTGCAAAAATAAGGTATATGCCCTGACAGGCAGTCTACATCTCATCAGTTACACTGTCTTGTCTTCCAATTCCTCAATTTTCACTTTTAATCTTTTTACATTTGTTTCTTGCTTTTCAACTATCCTGGCATGTGTAGAAATCATTTCAATTTTCTCCTTTTCCTAATCTTTTTTCCTTATTGGGAAAACTCTTGTGTTTTCTTCCACAACTCTATGCCCAATGACACAACAATAGGTATAGTGGGAGTCTCTTAGGAATTAGATATTTTCCATTTGTTTCAACCATGGCAAGCTATGCCAAAATTTCCAATTTTGATCCATGCTCAAATGTGTAGAGTTTTTCTTCCAACTTCCTAATCCTTGCATCCCTCTTGTTGTCCTTTTGTTGGTATGTTTTTAGTAGGCCTTCTAACTATTTAATTCTCTGCAAGGCTTCTTGCAATTCTTTATTTGTGTTTCTTTCTTCCAAAAATAATTCCTCTTCTTTCTCCAAAAACTATTCTTCTCTTGCCTCTTCTATACACATAAGCCTTTTTGAGACAAAGCTCTTTGGAGATCTTCTTCTCTTATTTTTAGCAACAAAAATGTCTTCTGATATGAGTTAAAAGTACGAGTAAAATACAAAGGTTGTATAATTGGTGTTCTTGTATCATCACCATGGACACTTCCCTCCGAATCTATATTTTTTTCAATCATCACAACATCTTCCTTTTGCTTTCTATCTTTTCCTCTCATGGGTCCCTTCTTCCTCAAGCAATGTGATCGCCTTCTTGATTGTGTGGCCCTCCTCTACCCCTTTGTAGGTGTAGAGGTAGAAGCCCCAATTTTTATTTTCTTTACTTTTGGTGGGCCCTTAATGGAAGCTAGGGTTTCTAGATTTTCTTTAGCTGGGCTACTCAACAAAGGCTACTGGGTTGTGTTTCCTAGTCCTTGCTCTTCAGGTTCCTCCATGTTGTGGGTAGGTGTTGCAACAAGGGAACTAGAGGGTATTTCTCCCTTAGTTGTAGCCATAGTAGGTTCTCCTGCTTCCTATTATTGACCCCTTTATCCTTCATTATGTATTGGAATAATGTTCTTGATGTTATTACAATTAAAAAAATATTTCCAAGATACATTGGGATATTGAACCCTAAGACTTCTCTTAACCAATAAAGTAACAAGAAAAAAATATGACAAAGCTGATTGATTTCTTTTTCTCTTGTATTATGAGGACATTATCTTCAACAAATTATAAAGAAAATTTGGAACATTTACTTTTTGATGGTGTAAATGGGTAAGCAACTTAAATCATATTATGTATAATAGTGATCCGTGGACATTTTTAGTGAAAATTGAAGTGTCTCATTTTTCTCCGTCCGCACCATGAAAGAGCTCGTGTCCTGGTTCCAACGCAACTCTAACGGCGAAAGTCTGTTTGCACGAGTTATGGCCACCAAACCTCGGTCAAAGCTGGAATTAGGCATCAGAGCTGGAAAAAATGCGCGTCAAAATCAATGAAACTAGTCATCACGAAGAGCTCGTCACAAGCTTTCCAACGCCTCGTTCGTGAAATCCACCGGGCCGAGTTATCGGTGGTCAAAGTTGCTTGACTTGGTGGATAGAGGGTACACGATGACGTCATCATCATACAAGATGGCGTCGCAATCCGTCACAATCTGATGTGGACCAATCCGAGGCTCGACATGGGTCATCCGGCGATGGCGTATCATTCCGTATACCATACATGTCGTTCATTGGCATCCACATGGCGGAACCGTCGAATGCAGTTGGCGATGATTCAGTCTCCACGTCGGCATCAGAGTGGCACCCAGTCGGCATCACGGTCAGCACATTCGGCGAATCAGTTTTTGCCACGTGGCACTTTGGAGGCATGCCACGTGGCCTCCTCATTCTCCCCGCGGATGGGCATGTTGTTTGTATTTGTTAATAAAAGGGTACAACCGGCCCGCATGGTACTCGATCCGGCAACCTCCTGCGCCCGAATTTTCCAGCTAACCAGTGGGCCAAAGATTCGACGTTCAACTATATTGGGAGGCCGTTGGGTTTTGTTAAGTTTCTGTTGATAATTTGTTTTAAAAAAAGAAGAAACTGTCATCGGTGGGGTTGGAACCCGCAACCGACGGTGTAACAAAATGCAGTAAGCCCGCTAAGCTATTGAAAGTCTTCAAAATATGGTGTGGCATCGGTTTAGTTTGTTGATGATTTCAAACCGAATTCCCTAAAATTGAACTATATACTCCCTAATTTAAAAAATAAACGAACAATAATCTTAATAAAGATTAAAATGTAACCCCAAAAACTATAAAGCCCGAAAAGAAGTATTATTGAAGGGCTTAAATTTATTTATTATGTAAAAGGGGATATTTTTGAAGATTTATTATGTAAAAAGGGAGATTATAAAAGATTTTTTATGTATTTTGGAGGGATAAGGTAGATTTGGAAAATATTTTCAAATCTTTTGGTTGAGGGCCAAATTGAGCCAATTTTATGTATAAAAAGGGGGCTTGAGGTGAGAGTTGAATCAAGTTTTCTTTTCAGGTGATGAAGTCCGATCTTTGAGGTGTGAAAAGAGAGGTGTTGGAGATTTTTGAGCCATTGTTGTATGTCGGAGCCCTTTATGCTGCCGAACTGATGGTCTTGGTGCATCATTTGTAATCGATTTTGGAGTTAATCGGATCGGTCTCTCTATTGGAGTGGACCCGGAGACGTAGTCACTTCGTGACGAACTCCGTTATCAATCGTTGTTTGCACTTCTCTTCTTCTCTCTCTTTCTTTCTCTCTTTCCTTCCTTTGTTAAATCACCTTGTTATTCTTTCATTTTTATAATCACCTTGATTACGTTCTTTATGTTATTTCCTTAAGTTAATTTCATTTTTAATTAACTTGAAATAATCATTGTAAAACATTGTAAAAGTTTAAGCATTTAAACGCAATCTAGTCTAGATCCTACGGATCAAATAGTGATTGTCTCCCATCACAAGTTAAATACCTAATAATGTGTGAGGCTATAGAGTCCCAAATCCATGGTAAAGATAAATGTTTTGTGCCTTGGGAGGAGAAATCCAAATTCTCACTCGATAAGGATAAATCATTTATGGTTGTGATGGCACCTACCCTTACAAGAAACTCTTCTCCACTCCTTGGAAGACCCGATACTTTTGAAATAGTAGCCTCTTATGCATCTAGTCTTAATCCTCTAACAATTTCCTCACCATTCTACAATGTGCTAGAAAACTGCTGGGTCATAAGCTCATTAAATTATGTGAGTATGAAGAAGTAATCCAACTAGCCTGCCTGCTGGAAGATAGACACACATTGTGTATCCTCTAGCAACAAACTATGGGTTGTTGGCTCTCTTCTCACTATTTCACCTCTCATTATAACGCCTCAACTACTATCACTTTCACTAGCTCTATTTTGCTTTGTTTTGTTGTATCACCCAATTCTACTATGTTACCCAATTCTGCACTAGACACCCCTTCTTTCTGTTGAACTCTATGTTTCCTCTTGAGAATGGTAGAAAATTAGAAATAACTAAGGAGTATGGCCTTTGAATATCCCTCCCCCAACTAAAGATGCTAAGTGTCCTCAATCAGTAGGTATGAAATGGGTGGAGTGATAAATAATAGGTAGTGGAAATTTAAATGTGAAGTTGAAATACATGCACGAATGATAAATATGCACAAAATTAGTAAGCTTCATTGTTAATTATGAGAGTTAATACGAAGAGTACCTATGTATGCTATGAAATGAATTATGGCGGATGTGAAATTATTGAATTTTTCCATGCAACACAATTTAAAATGATATGAAGTGATGGCTATGAAATTTAGGTAGCCATGGTGTGAAGTGTTATGTAGTATGAGGTGAACACATGGCAATGAATTTGAAGTGATGAATGAAAGGTTGCATAAATTACGTGATGGGAAAGGTGAAAGTTATTGCATGGTACAAATGATGTGAAAAATGTGATTTGATTGTTATGCATGATGGAAAAGTGAATGATGGATGCTATGGGCACGACTGAAAGGATGGATGTGCAAGTGATATGGGTTGATGAATGAAATAGGTCCCTTATGAATATTGTGTCGTGGGGCATGTTGTTGCAAGTCCCGTAAGCATTGTTTTCCATGAAAAAGTGTAGACTTTCGAGTGTCACCAAAACTGTAGAGCCTCTCTAATGTCTAATTAACTTGGTGCTACTAGGTATACACACAACTCAGAGGACCTAAGAATCCTTAACTAAACAATTCATCTTTCACAAGAGGTTGCATTTAATTATCAACTAGGAACTCATAAAATTTAGATAGTGTTGGAAAATTATATGCATTCATGGATCCTAGAGACATCCTACATCAATGGAGTATAGGAAAATGCACATATATAAAAGATAGTAAAGTTGGAAAGTAAAATGAATTAATTCACAAAACAGTGGAAATTAATTAAACTATTACCTTATGCTACAGGTACCTACTACTTCAGACTGTAACTATCAACTGTTAAAGTTGTGGTGTCCTAACCTAGCTAATTCCTTTGAAGTATGAGACCAATTGTGAAGCTACAAAATTCAATTCAAAACACTACTAAATATCATTCATAAATTATAACACATGTGTTTAACAGGAAACTATTAACTAAATTCAACAATGTATTATTTAATCTAATAATAGAAAATGAAGTGGGTTAGTAGTACCTCAAGTGGCCCTTGATTAAGTTTCTCCTTCCACAGAAGTTGTCAAACACTCACATACTTACTCAGTAAATCATGATATTAAACCAATTCCCTTTATTGCATTCTAATGTATTGAACTCTTACATAAAACCCAATAGGAATCTGTTGAAGATATTTTATTCAATAACACATATTCTATTGTTCGACATTGTTCTCCAAAAATGACTTATGAACTTAGTATCATGATTTGAAACTATACTCTTTGGTGGATTGAGAAGCCTCATTGTTTCATTAAAGAATAAATACCAGCATATGAAGCATCATTCATCTTTTTTCAAGGAAAAGTGAGCATTTTGGAAAATTGGTCAACTACAACAACAATAGAATAATTACCTCTTTGGGTTCTTAGTAACCCAAAAAAAAAATCCATTCTTATTCCTTCCCATGGAATTTTAGGAATAGGCAAAGGATAATACAATCTAATATTCTATCTCCCCCTTTGGAAAGTTGGAAAATTTGACATTGTTGAGCCAAATTTTGTACATTTATACTCATTCTAGGCCAATAATAATTTTATTTTATTTGTGCTTGGGTCTTGTTTACACCAAAATGACCAACCAAGGCTCCACTATGTTTTTATCTTATTATATTCTCTCGCATGGACCCTCAGGATATGCATAAAATTTTTCCTTTGAAAAGTAATCCTACTTAATAAAATAATCAAGCCATGGACTTCTATCTTGATCCATTGGGTTTTTACATGCAATCCAAGCATCTTTGAAATCTAAATCTTCTTCATATAGTTATTTGATTACTTAAAATCTAGTGACCTCAATTTTTATTTCAATTAGCAAAAAAAATCTTCTACTTAAAGAATCAACTACTTGATTAGTCATTCCACTCTTATGTTTTAAGATAAAAGAATACATTTGTAAGACTTTTATCCACTTTATGTGTCTTTATTGAGTTTACCTCAAGGTTGTTAATGTATTGAAGTGCATGATAATCAATTTATAGGAAAAATTCCTTGGGAAACAAATAATGTCTCCATTTCTTTAGTGCCTAAATAATAACATAAAATTCTTATCATAAATTGAATATTTCCTTTTGGCTTCATTTAGATTCTCATTGAAATAGGAAATGGGCCTTCCTTCTTGACTAAGGACCCCTCCAATGGCTACTCCACTTGCATCACATTATACTTGGAATAATTTGTCAAAGTCAAGTAAGGATAATATAGGTTGAGTTGTTACCTTTTCCTCAAGAAGATGGAAATTCCTTTTTGTTGTTGCTATGCATTTAAAATAAGTCTTCTTTCCTTTCACTATTTTTGTTATTGGACCACAAATACCACTAAAATTTCTTATAAACTTCCTATAGAAGTTAGCTAAACCATAGAAACTCCTTGCTTCAAATGTGCATCTAAGTGTTGGCCACTCTACAATGACTCTAACATTTTTAGGATCCATTTTTGGTCCTCCTTGAGAGGTCACAATGCCTAAATATACCAACTCTTCATAAAATTGCATTTATTCAAGTTAATCAACAAATTCTCTTCTTTTAATTTTTGTAAACCAATTGTAAATGTTTCATATTATCTTTTTTCTTTATGAATGTTTCCAGTATTAACCGTGTTTTCTTTTTTGAATCGACATTTCAAATCACATTCAGTGATCCTCCTCCTAGATGATGGATAACTGATTATGATTTGAAATGTGGATTCAAAAAAGAATAGTTAAAACCATAAACATTTATTCTAGATTCTTCATGTACTGTGGAAAAATTATACCTACTATCTTTTTCTTACTTTATTAAAATTGAAAACATTATCAAGATAAATGGCTTAAACACTTCATTCATCAACCTCGTAAATATACCCAGTGCATTAGTTAGCCCAAACAGAATGACCAACCACTTGTACAATCCATCTTTGGTCGTGAATGTTATTTTCCATTCATCACCTTCCCTTATTCAAATATGGTGGTAGCCACTTTTCAAATCAATCTTCATGAAATACTTTGATCCACTTAATAATCCATTAGGTCATCCATTTGTGGTAACAAAAATTGATATTTGATTCTGATTTTATCTATGGCTTGAGAAGTTGTGCACATTCACCATTCTCTACCTTTTTTTGGTGCTAACACTATTGGAACAACACATGGATTTTGGATTTACCTGATCAACCCTTTATCTAATAATTCATGAACTTGTCTTTTTACTCCTTCATTTTCTTTTGAAGCCATCCTATATGCAACCTTATTTGGTAAGCTTTCTCTAAGAATTAGATCTATCTTATGACTAATGCTTCTCACTGGAGGTAGACCTTTTGGTAATCCACATGACATATTTTTGTTGCAAGGTGTGCGCTCTTGGTCTCCTTGTGTTGTGCAACACAACACTCAAGTTCGTGACATGAATTAACCACCTTCCATGGATTCATTAACTCTGACACTTGTATTAGGAATTAACAAGTCAATATTTTGGTGCAACAACAATCGTCTATGCAACTGTATATGAAAAAATTGGATAAAATAAAAATGATAAAACAATAACATGCATTACCTAATCCAAATCTTCAATACTTCAAATAGATGCAATGATGGATGACTTATTCGATTGATTTGATATGTTGGTTGCTCAATTCAACAACATAATATTGAGATGGAGATGATAGATAGAAATGGACAAATGATTCAAGAATGATTTTGGTAGTATAAGGATACTTAAAGAATCAACCCCCAAATAATGGCTTATGAGAGGGTTGATTTATAGACAAGGTCTGATTTGGATTGATGGTTGAGATTGGATGTCAATAAGATGTCTTAATCAATGGCCAAGATTGAAAGTTGTAGCATGAAATAGGGTTAGAGAAAAATTAGGGCAATGATAAGGATTAATGGCCAAGATTGAATTATAAGATAATTCAATCAAGGGTGGAAAATGAATGAGACAAGACCAGATAAGAATGGCACAAATAATGAGGACACAAAAAAGAGGTTGTTGGAGAAAAATAAATAATTATAAAATTAATTAATTTGGGAGGGAAGGTGAATAATTAAATAATAAAAGCATTATTTAATTATAAAAGACATGTGACATGTTGAATTTTAAATTAAATAATAATTTAATTCAAAAGTGGATGAAAATGACAAATTAGTAAATAATTAAATAAATAAAATTTATTTAATTATAGAAGAAGAGGATAATAAACAATTCAATAATTAAAATAGTTATTTAATTATAGTAGAAAAATGATAATAATTAAATAAATACGCATTTATTTAATTATATAAAGGAAGGGGCTAATTAGTGACGTAATTAAATAAACAAAATTTATTTAATTAATCAAGGGAAGAATAAAGGAAAAAATTAATTAATTAAATAATTAATAATTATTTAATTAATAGAGGAATATGACCTTAAAAGATAATTAAATAATTAAAATTATTTAATTATGCAAGTAGAAGGAGGAATTGATATGAAAAGGTGGGTTCATAGGTGAAGGACAATTTTCAGTGTCTACAACAATTGGGATTAGAGCTTGGGTCATAGGTTCAAACCCTTCGCTTGCACTGGGGGGATTGTTTTAAGGTGTGCGCCCTTGGTCTCCTTGTGTTGTGTAGCACAACACTCGGGTTCGTGACATGGATTAACTGCCTCCATGGATTCATTAACTTTGGCGGTTGTATCAGGCATTAACAGGTAGATCTTTTGGTGTAATGACAACCGTCTGTGCAACAATTTTTGTATATTCTTCAAGTAAATTTTTAACTTCTATGGGGATTTCTTCTTCCTTTTCTATAATTGTTGCTTCCTTTCTTTCAAGCTTAGGAATAACAACCAAACATATATTTTCATTCTTTACTTCATTTAAAAATTATTTTCTTGAAATAAGACATACCTTTTGTCCATAGTTTGCTTATTCCTTTTATCCTCTAGATGTTTTAAGATATACTCTTTCCCATCCTTGGTGATGGTGTAAATTTTCTTCTCACCATCATGAATAAATTTCTAATCATACTACCATGGTATTCCAAGTAAAACATGACAAGCACCCATAAGAGTTATGTCACACAAAATTTCATCTTGATAAGTTTTGACATGAAAATTAACTAGACATTGCTCATTTACTATTAATTGTTGCTCTTTTTACAAGCATGATACTTTGTAGGGTCTTGGGTGTTTAAGTCTTTGTAATCTTAACTTTTCCACTATATATGTAGATAGAAAATCATTATTGATTCCACTGTCTACTACTTGCTGGCAACATTTACCTTGAGATTTATAAACAGTTTGAAACTGTGGATGCTAAATTTGCAAAATGTTAGACTTTGACAAGCATTTTCATGGAAGTCAAGTAAAACATAACAAATCTAGTATCCCAATGAAATATTACATCATGTTAGATATGCTAAATAAGACATTAAAACAACAAGAAAAGCTAAATAAGCATATAAACAACATGAATCAAACTTTATCTCATAGTGGATTGGTGCTTCTTTGATGTGGAAAGAAGCCCTTTCCAAATCCTTATAAGCCAATGATGAAGATGCAATGCTATGATAATGGACAAAATTAGCTCTCAATGTGAAGAGAGTAACTTTGCATGAAGTTGTAGATTGTGGATAATAAGCTTGCTCAATTTGTGGATGATCAAATGCAAAGGATGAACTCTCTATTTATAAGAGAGAATGGTGGAGAGACATGCAAAATGGGTGAATGTGGGACTAAAGATCCACCAATGACAAGATGCCACTTGTCAACATGTGATAGGATGAAGGTTGAGCACATTTTGATCCATGTGCAAGTTTGAAATTTGAATTTGATGAAGTGACATGTTTAGGGGGAATGAAAGATGAATTAAATGCCAAGTTGACTTGTGTAAGAGACATGTAAGAGCTCATAAATGCTTTGTTGGATGGACAAGTTATGTGGGAGGGAGAATTCAAATTGGAAGAATATTCCCTCAAGATGCCATTTTGAATGGAAATGATGAATTAATAAATCAATTAAATGCATTTTCATGTGCAAGTGGCAAAATCTAGAGAATGTTGGATTAAATTAATCAAGGTTTAATTAATTTAATGAGGGATTAGGTGATTTGACCTATTTGATTTAGATTTTTGGATTAAATAAATCAAAAGGAGATGAAAAATGATTTTAGATTTAATTAAATAAATATTTGATTTATTTAATCAAAGAGGATGATGTTAATGTTTATTTAATTTAAATGGAGGACCTTAGAGATAAATCAAATAAGCTTGATTTATTTAATGAATGGACTTGATTAAATGCAATATGCTAATTTTGCATGTATACATTTTGCCCCTCTTTGAAGCAATGTACTTGTTGCGTTGGTTTAAAGAATAAACTTGCCGCGATCAAAAATTCAATTTTTTTCTAATTTATTCAGATGCCCCAATGGAATGAAGTACACTGGTACATTGCCCCCTCGAGAGATCGAGTGAAAAGATTCAATTTGAGGGTTGATCTCATGATAAAGAGGTTCAAGATGGATGTATGGATGGTTATGATGATGATGCAAATGAGATGTTTTTAAGATTGCTTAGAATAACCAATCTATATTATCCTAAACAACTTAAATGATGTATAATGCATGTGAGATGGATGAGATGGATGATGTGATATGCTATGATTATGCAATGGATATTTTATGCAAATGTATGATTTATGAGATGCTTAGACTAACATATATATATTATGATGATGAACATGCATGTGAGATGATCGGTGTTTCTTATATGATATGATGTGATATGCACTATGTTAATGGTTTGTGGATGCAAGATGGATGCATTGGCGATGATGATTAACTATCCTGGCATGATGTTAGTGCAGAAAATAAGAAATAAGAAATGAGATGATGACAAGAGGATCCAACAAGCAAACTTTATGAGAGATGATGATGAGAAATGGACGATTTGCTTATCAAGAATTGGAATTTTAAAAGGGCCACTTACCTTATGTTTGATTACACACATAAGTATGATGCATCAAGGTATAAAGAACCAAGATGACGTTGCACTTAGTGTGATGGAATTTGACTCGACAAACAAATAGGAGTATTCTTGTTCACACTTGACATACAAAAACCTTGCTAGGATGCTCCTAACAAAGCAAGTATTCGCCAAGTTATATTACAAGAATGTCCAACAAGCATAGTAGACAAAAAGATAATGATCGATGCCCCATTCCTTTCTCTCTAAATCGCTTTGATTAGACATCACTGAGAGGTCATTGAAATGAGTGCAATAAGATAAATAAAAAAGAAAAGATCAAACACACAAACAAGTCAATGTTCTTCATACCTCTAGCCAAAGGGATTCGTTTTGTTTAGGATAAGAATCGAAATGATTGCCAAAATATAATGCCCATTATAGGAAGGATACATCCTAGGACATGTTAGTGGATGGTGGCACATCGTTTTGTTTATCCAGAGTGTTTTTCCAAAAGATAATGCCCATTGTAGGAAGGATACATCCTAGGACATGTTAGTCGATGGTGGCAAGTTGATAGGTTGTTCAAAATACTGTTGATATAAAGTCGATTGACATGTTTGCGAATGATCAAGAGTTTGATTTTGCATTTAAAGGTTTGTTGTTTCAATTTTGATTTTGTGTTTGAACTTTTCTTTTGTTGATTGTTGTACTTGTTTTTGTTTGTGTTGCCAAAGGATGAAGTTGATGATCAATTTATTATGGATGATTCTTTATTGTGGGTGAAGGCGAGATGGGGATGAATGGATTTTTTTTTCAAATATTTGGATGTTTTTGGAGTTTTCAAAATTTTTGGGATGTTTTTGGATTTTCGCATGATTTTGATGATTTGGATATGGATATGTGTGACAATATCAGTGCTATGTTTTTGGGATTTTGTTGAAAACCACGCTAGGGTTGATTGATCAGATCGATGGATTAATGATGATAACATTGTTGAGGATGCACAACAATGCAAGGATAGTGTTAAGCAACACAATGATCAGGAAGGATATCCCAAGATGATGATGGATTGATGATGATAACATTGTTGAGGATACACAACAATGCAAGGATAGTGTTAAGCTTGATTTATTTAATGAATGAATTTGATTAAATGCAATATGCTAATTTTGTATGTCTACAGAAACAAATTTACCCTTTGTGCTAGTTCAAGTTCTTCTTTCTCTATCTTTATCAATATTATGTTTAGCATAAGAGATTCTCCATGTTTAGGTTCTACCATATATTGTGATGGGGATCCTTAATTAGCTTCAACAACATGGTTCCTTCTATAATCAAAGTCCATTCTTGAGGATATTCATAAGCTCCATGACCTCCACATTAATAACAAGTATGAAGGTACTTCCTCTACCTCTAGTATCTTGGTTTTGTTCTTCATTGTGAGAAGTGTTTGAATCTATCACACCCCATTGTGTGTTTACCTACTTACTATTACTATGCTAGGGTAAATTATTGCATGTGTGAATGTACTTTGAATTTTGATTGAGAATATATGTGCTTGATTGTGCAATCAAATGTATATATATATATATACATATATACATATGTCGATATATATGTATGTGTGACAAACGAAAATATCCATACAAATATATCAATATATGTATACATATGTATACATGTATATAGAGGAATACATATACATACAAACGATGTTATTTATATGAATGTTAGCTTGATCTTATTCATTTGAATATCAAATGTATACATATTTGATTAACATGGAATATATATATATATATATTATATAGCATTGAAGCTATTCATCGACATATATATGTACATGTATATATATAAACATATATTTTTTTATATATATAGTAAGTAATAAATGCCGATTTGGAGTTTATAATCCATGGTCGATATCATACAAAATGCATCTCTAATTTGTAGTAACACATTACTTTATATTGGAACACATTTTTCCAAAAGGATAAAAGGGTGATGAAAATATTAAATATCAAAGCTTGTTGTGTAAAGTGATTTAAACAAATGATAAAAGGAAATAAACCACAACAATACACATGCTTGTTCAAAGTACAATTTGAACACTATTTTAGAGGATTCGATTCATCTATTACCTGTCGAATGAATAGTCTATGACTTAGTCAAAAAAGATATGTGTTGCCTGTTAAATGAGGATTGTTTCTTTGGATAAACCTGTGCCAAAGGAATAGAAGAATGGATGAAACTTGGCGCCATTATATGAATAGTCTGTTCCTATAGAAGTCTATCATATTTGCAATTTTATTCTCATCTTTTGAGCATGTGCATATTTGAAATAGTCTTGTGTTGTTGTTGAGCAAAGGAGGTTGATTTGTAGAATATCAAGCTAAGTTTTCACTTAGAATTCTGCCACCTTTTTGCTGTGAGAGATGAGTTGACTTGCAAGCTTGAGTGGTTTTGATTGGCATACCTTTTCCTTAGGCATCAAAATATCAAAGTTTTGTATAAATAGGTGATCCAACTCTCTCATTTAGGGATGCACAATTATGTAGTTTCATTATGCTGTAAATATTCTAAGAGTTATAATGTGTGAGAGCTTAGAGTTACATTGTGAGAGCATAGAGTTATCTTGTGTGCCTAGAGGAAGAGGATATTGTGAAATATTGCTTTGAGTAGTTAAAGTGAAGCTAGCAAGCTGTCATTGGAAGGTTGAGAATCAAGTTAGTTAATTGGATCAAGCATATTACAAGCATGAGGATCAATTCTTCTTTTATTTGTCTTTTATTATGAAAGAATGAGTCTTGATTGCTTTGATTGGAATTGCTTGAGAATGCTTGCTTTAGTGAATCATAACATTTTCTTATGGAAAGGAAAAGAAGCTATTTTATGCTTTTCTATGAAAGTGTTTGTATATACTCCATAATAGGGATTTTTTATCATTAGTACAAGTATACTAGGAATGATGAAACAAGGATAGCTTAAGGGTTATTCATTACAAATTTATTTGATTGTATTAGATAGCTTGTAAGTTACACTTGGGATTTGATTATCCATTAAAGGGAGGAACTTGTATTTATGATTTGTGGGTAAAAATACCATTGAGTTTTGGGGAAAGGGAATAGGTTGTTTCTAGGGTTAAAGACTACCCATAGAAGGAAATACCTATGCATAGTTTATAATGGCCTAAAGTCAAATCGAGCTTGAGTAGTGTATGTGAGTAGGATGACTGTCACTTGAAGTACTGAGTGAGAACACTTTAGCCAAAGTGGTGTGATTGCCTTTGGCTCCACTCTCAATTCATTGTGATCCATTTATGCATGCTAGTTCAGGATTGTACGGTTTACAAGTTCTAGTCATGTAGGACACAACACTAAGCTCATAATGGTTGTCATTACGAGGTTACTCCAACAATCTCTTCGTCAAAGGGTAGGGCCATCTATTGAGTGATAGATGTGTGGGGGAACACATACGAGTCTGTGGTTGGAAGAAAAGTGCTTGAGTGATGCTTCTCCTCCTTAGAAAGCAACTGAAGACCAAGATTTGAAAGAGATTCCTGGACCATCTATATCTATTGCTTTGAAGCTCGGTTGAGCTATGTATGTACTTTTTACACATTCTTTGGAATAATGTAATATGTGAAATATTATTTTGGAAATGGAATCAATGTTGATTATAGTTATGACATCTGTGTTCATTTGTTCTCTATTAAGAAAATAATTTTTTTATGGCAATTTGGTTAAGTTACACAGTTTGTTTTACTTGAAAGTGAGAACCTAGGAAATTTTACTTGAGTGAATGATTGGCATGTTACATAATCCCCTTTATTATTTCATTCTCTTTTTGCTTCAACAAATCGATCCCTTCCCCTTGACAATCTTCCTCTTCTTCTAGAGCTAGTTGATTGTCTTCTAGATAATTTCTCTTTTGCCTTTAAGGCACATTGATAAACTTCTGCTATGATAAATTAAAGTTCAACAAACTAATTTCATCTTGGATATTAATCATAGTCCCTTTAAACATACCTTTCTATTTTTGGATCATCTTCTATGTGTCCAACTATTATGGTGAGTTTATATAACTCCTTAGTGTACTCCTTTATATCTAATTCTCTTTGTCTCAAATTCTATAATCTCTTCAAGAATAAGATTACTTGATAATCTGAAGGCAAGAACTTGGCCTCCAGTTTGATACCATCTTATTCCAACTTCTAATCTTCTCTTTTCATTTCATCTACTTTTTTGTCTGCACATAGTCCCACCATAAGGTTGCATGGCCCTTTAACCTACCATAGACATTTTTTAGCTTCTTGGATTATTCAGTTGATTCATAATCAAAATGTAAATTTCCATCTTTGTGATCCAAGACCTACGAGTTCCTCACCATTCAAGCTACCATTTTAATAGGGTATTTTTAACTTAGGCGTGTTCCCAATCTTTGTCACAACTTTGAGAAATTTGATCTCAATAGTATCCTTCACTACTTCATGTTCTTGAGATTCTTGTCTCACTTCTCCCTCTTCATGGCTCAAATCTTATCTTATGCATATTTCAAGGGGGCAACCTCCTAATCCACTTTGAGGGGGATACCTCCAATAGTCTTCAATAAGAACACATTACTCAACATGATGATAACAACCTACCTATATCTCCTATATATACCATACTTATGCCTAGGATATCACCTAGGACAACCTAGATAACCCTATGTAAGCCTTAGGTCGACTTAAATAACTCAATAACAATATAATAATGATAATATGACTTAATTAAGAGTCAAGGTAGCCACAAGTCGACTACTCATAACACTATACATACTATAGAGGTAGAGGCATAACATTGCCCTCTTGTTTACAAAAGCAAATTGTCCTCAATGTTATTTTTTCTCTTTTTCTTCTTCTTCATCTCCTTTTTTACTTCCGCTTCTTCTGCCATTGCTTCTTCTTGTTCTTCTTCTTTGTTTTCTTGTTATTTCTCTTTCTCTTGTTTTTGTTCTTGCTTTTTTCTCTCTCTTTCTCTTACTAATTTTCTTGTTGTGCTTCTTGTTCTTGTTCCTATTCTTCTTTTTTGTGGCTACTTTTTGTTGTGAACAAGTTCTAGAAAGACATTTTTACAATAAATCACAGAAATGAATACAAAATGATTTAAATTTTTTTCTATAACTTAACAAGGCCTAGCTTGCACTTTCCTAAAAAAATCTCCCAAAAATTAGATGATTTGCAGCCTTGAGAGTGAATTTAGTGGAAACCCTAATTTTGAAATAAATCACTTATTTTTGCTTCAAATTATCTAAAACCTAGAATGTAGGCTTCTCTACAAATACCTCAAAAACCCACCATAAATTAGGAACCAATTTGACAAGGTTTGGAATATACACTTTCCAAATAAATTGGTCAAAAACCCTATGCAATAAATCACTCAATTCTACTCCAATTCCTTTGAAATCTAGACTTTAGCTAATACAATATGTTCTTCAAAAACCCTTTAAAAATTATACATAAATTCTCCAAAATTTTGGAGATATACGTTTCACAAAATGACCTCCAAAATTGAAAAAATACCTTGCAACAATGGTGTCAAGATCATGCTCTGATACCACTTGCAATGAAATAACTTGCACAAGAAGAATATAATATGAAATATACTGCAAATACTTGATAATAATATGCCACTTCGAGAGGGAAACCTCCTAATCCACTTTGAGGGGGATACCTCCAATAGTCTTCAATAAAAACACATTACTCAACATGATGATAATAACCTACCTATACCTCCTATATATACCATACTTATGCCTAGAATATCCCCCATGCTGACCTAGATAACCCTATATAAGCCTTAGGCCAACCTAAATAACTCAATAACAATATAATAATGATAATATGACTTAATTAAGAGTTAAGGTAGCCACAAACCGACTACTCATAACACTATAGGAGTAGGGGCATAACAAATGTTCATTAGCAGAAAATTGCCATTACATGATCATATGACTCAGACAAACATCAACAAACTACCACAAAACTGAACATAAGAAACAACATTATAGGGTTAATCCTAACTCTTCTTAGACACATATCTACAATGACCAAGGTAATACTGGAAAACAAAAAATGTCTCTAATTGGCACCACCACTCCTATTGCTCAACACAAAAATCTTTTATGTTTATATTTGAATCGATTTAATTATCCTCTCCCTTCTTTGCTAGACTTGAGCATGGAATTTTTTTTAGAGCAACCAATTCCTAAAAGAGTGTAATGTCCCCTTCTCATCAGTGATTAGCCTTGCAATTCATCAGTCTATTCCGGAACCCGTAGACTGGAATGAGGTGAAATTAGGGTTTCTTGGCTTGGAGTTTGTGGCATTTCATGTTATTTACTATTTATAGTAAATACTAGTTTTGACAGTTGCAGTTGTCTATTCTCAGTCCTTCTTAGCTGGAGTAGTTGTTGTTATTCAGGCTTGATCTTCAGAAAACTTTATTTGGTGAAAAATATTTAATTAAAGGCATTATGTTTTATTTCTCTGTTGACCCCCCCCCTTGGCCTAAGGAGATAACTTAAGTTGTTTTTAAAGTGGGGCCATGAAGGGTACGCCTTTATTAAAAGATTATTTAATTCTTTATTGAAATTTTACATCAGCTTGAAATTGGACGCCACCTTTTGAGGAATTAATATTTTTGAAAGTTGAAAAAAGAATTTCAAGAGGTGCCTTTTGGCGTGTCTCATGGGAAGTGAAGAGTTTCTCAATTTTCTATAAAATGAAGTCTTTTCTCCAACATTTGGTATCTATTGTTTACCTTACTGTTATGCTGTCAAAATGACAATGGACATTTTGCTGTTGCTTCGAGGATGCTACCTCCTAGGCCTTTGCCAATTTCGTGTTTGAAATACAACACCTAGTTGGAATATTTCTGCTTCTCAACATCAGACTAGCAGATTGAGCATCAAAATTGAAGAATTTTTGGAGTTATTTCACAGTTTTGGTTTCCTGGTTTATTTACAGCTGAAGCTGATTTTTGTTCATATCTTTTGGAGTGATTTTATTTTTGTTCTGGGTACTTTGGCAAATCAATTGTTGGCACAAGGTGCCACCTTCCACAAAGAATTGGAATTTAATTCCAAGTATTTATTTTTATCTTGAAAAATCGATTTTCCAAGGAGGACGTACCATTTGAAGGAGCATTGGAATTCGTGCTAAATAAATGGGAGCTTTTGGTCATTGTTTTTGGACTTCATTTTGGGCGCCAAACTTCTAGAAAGCATTTGCCATTGATATCTCGTCATTCAGAGGTAATTTGATCAACTTATGAGCAATTTATGAATTCACAGTTTGCTGGTTTGAATTTCCAAAATTCTGATTTTTATATCAGATTGATACAGTTTCCAGTTTTTGGTCTTATACTTCAGTATTTGAGTGTTATATCATTGTAAAAGTTCATACTTCATGTCTAAGGTTCATTTCCTATCATTGTAATTTGTAATCTGCAGAGTTTAATTTGTAAGGTTGAGATTAAGCATTACTAATCCAACCAATTTTTCAGTTATGCAATTACTTACTGTTTTATCATTAAATTACCCCTAGATGGTTTACCGCTAGTGTGGATAATCTATTTTGTATCTCTCTTATACCCACTTTCATAGTGGTGAATCCCCACAGCTCTGTGGATGCCCGCCGCAGCGGACGAATTGTTTTTATTGTAATCTTTTCCCCCCACTGTTTGGTGGTAGTGTGGAAATGCTTTTCATGGCTGGTTATCCGCCTATCAGTTTCTAATTTCAAATTTCAACACTCCATCATATGTTAGCACCTCGCCCTCAGTGGGATCTTGAGTGCACATTCTTGACGTTGAGTAGTTTTCATTTCAAGTTCAGTTTTTCAGTTTGATGCTAACGCTAATCCAGTTAACTATTGCTGGTTATGTTGTGTTAATTCATCAAAAAAATTGGCTAGCATATTTCAAAGAGCAGTCAGTTACCATCCTACACTAGCCACTTCAATCAATGAGGGGAAAATGCTAATAAATTAGTTTTTTGTGGAAGCCAAACTTGGTGCCTCCTAAAAATAGAGAATTTCTGCTAGAAAAATATATGGCCACCGCCCCACTATTGCAAACACAAGCAAAATAGCACTACACCAAATTTGTCCATACATCATAATCTAGTCACACATTCTATTTTACAAGCTATTGAAATTTGTAAGTCAATAATAACAAGACATGATTACCCCTAATATCTACCTAATGTTATACAAGTGAAAACAGTATGGAAAAATGCCGGTTTCCCGCCCTCGATATATTTTTTTAAAAACAACTTAACTACGTAGCTCTAGCGGAGAGCTAATTGCTTATAGCCCTGTATATGATTAATACTAATAATATTAAAAACACTCGGATTTAAACTTTTCCCATCCCTGTTCTTTCCTCTCTCAACCAACCAAGATTCAAATCTTTAGCAGTAAAATTTCTTTTCATGCAATCCTAGAAAACCAGTGCTCCAATTGCTTGAATTGCCACACCATCTTCAAATGTCTGCAGACAATGATAATCTATTGCAGGCCACTAGGATTTTCAATCTTGTTTTGGAGGAGGGACATTGCCCCACTGTTTTCTTCTCTCATACTCTTATTGAAGATCTCTGTGAGAATGGAAAGCTTGAGGAAGCACAAAATCTCCTTGTAACAATGCTGAACCAGGGACTAAACCTAGATGCAATCATCACCAATACACTGGTACACCACCTATGCAGGGAAAACAAACCTGAAAAGGCTGCAAAATTCCTGATGTTAATTCTGGAAAAAGGCTACAAAATGAACCCCATCACCTTAAAATCTCTGATGGACTGTTTCAACAGAAATGAAAACGTGCAGGAAGCCACACGCCTTCTGCAAGAAATTTTAGGTAAGGGCCACAAACCCAATTCTATTATTTACAGTATGTTTGTGGGTTGTCTTTGCAATGTGGGGAAGCCTGAAGAGGCCACTACTCTTATACAATGCTTGTTAGACAAGGGATACAATCCCAATACCATCATCACGCTCAGCAGTTTCATGGATAGTTTATGCAAGGAAAAGAAGTTTGATGATGCAATGCAAATGTTTCAGATGATGCTGAATATGGGTCACATTGCTAATGCGACCACCATCAATAATTTGGTTGTGGGTCTTTGTAAGGACAGTAGGACAAGGCAGGCTGCAGATGTTCTGCACAGAATGCTGGAAAAGGGCTACGACCCGGATGAAATTATATGTGATAATGTTCTGTGTTTTCTTTGTGACGAGGGCATGATTCGTCTAGTCCAGGACTTGGTGCATAGTATGTTGTCAAAAGGCCATGGCTTGAATTCTGTTACATTTAAAATCCTGGCAGAAAAAATCTGCAGGAAAGGCAATTCAGAAGAAGCGACCAAGATTTTAGATCAAATGTTGGAAAAGGGGTTTGTACCAAATGTTATCACATATTCTATAACGACAGTCTGGTTGTGCAAGCAAGGCAAGCTGCAAGTAGCGAGGGATTTTTTTGGTAGCATACTAGACAAGGGTTACTACCCTGATGCCATTGCCGCCTCAGTTCTGATCAATTGCTTTTGCAAAGAAGGGCTTTGGGATGCAGCGATGGAGCTATTGCAGAAGATGGTGGGGAGAGTATCCATTATTATGAATGCCCCTGCATTTGTTGCCCTGGTGAATGGTAAATGCATCGAAGGCATGTCTCATGACACTAGAGATCTGCTCATGAAAATCCCTGTTGGTGGTCATGGACATGATCAATATGTTATGTATAATGTTTTAATTCACAAGTTTTCCATGTGTGGTAGCATGTACGAGGCAAATTTTCTCCTCAAAGAAATTGTAGAGAAAAGTCAGAAGCTGCCTGTTATGGCATATGCTCACCTGATAAACTGTCAATGCAATTTAGGCATGGTTCTGGAAGCTAATAAACTCTTTAATGAGATTGTCGACAATGGCTATAAAACTAGTACAGTAACATACAATGTTTTATTGGATGGCCTTTGTAAGCATGGTATGTTGGATGAGGCCAAGGCACTGCTCAAAAAGATGTTGGAGAGAGGACATAGTCCTTATATTTTGGCATACAGGGCACAGATGAATGCTGCTTGCAAGGATCAGAAGTTCAAAAAATTAAGGCTTTTTGAGGAAGTGTTAGAGAAAGAACAAGGTTTGAGTAATTTGGTGGATAGTATTTACAAGGCAGGTAAGTGAGCTTGCTATATATACTTAATATTGGAAACGGTAGTGAAGATATTTGAGAAACAATAACCATAATGGATCGTGTCCTATTGATATTGCAGGATGAAAATTTTCAAATGATATTGGTTAGACTGTTCATGTTGCCTTGCTTCATCTTACAAGTTGAGAGATTGTTGGTCGCCCTTATCTCAAGATCATTTGGATGAATGTTGGCTGTGTCGCTCAGGGCTCTACATAGTATCTACTCATTCCACAGATAATATGCAACTCCATTCATAGAGGTCACCGTTTTATCCTAGTTGTTTGGGAGACATTGGTTTCTGGGTCAGTCTGTTCTGTATTGTTGTACATAGTTTTTTCTTATCAGATTTAATATCCTAATTTTTGTTGAATGATGAATCAGTAGTTGATTATCTTGATTAAGGGTTAACAGAACAATGCCTGAATATCTTTGGGAAGTTAACGTATTTGCATAGTTTTTCTCTGAACAACATCCACATTAACCTCCCCCTGGGAAAGCTCCCGAGCGTCACTATTCAGTCTGTGGAGGAGTGTCACTACTGACAGTCTGTAGACCCATTTTTATAAGAAAAGAGTCACCATAGTGCCAATCAAGCTTGGATCACCATTAATCATACACTGTCACGGATGGAGGAGAATCTACATTGTCAAAATCACCCAGACTTGCAATTGACTGCAACCATTTTTAACCCCAATTAATGCTGGGCTCACCTGAATGTGGGGTAGCCTGTCTTTGCCAGTAAGGCAGACCTGCACATTTGCTCACTTTATGTATTATCACAAGTATTGGTTGACTCCAATCTTAAGATATGTTATAAACTTATACAGGAAAAACGAGCTATATGTGATTATTTTACTCAAATGGGATGGGTTTCCAAATGACACTGAATGTCACCTTCATAATATTATAACATAAATTCTAGCTGTATTTGAGCACAAATATCTCTTCTGTATATGAAGTTTGCTATGACAAGCTTAGGAACTATGTTCTGGATATCAGTTAGTAGAAGTCTGAATCGACCAAATATGGCATGTATGAAAAGTCATTTTAAGTCAACAAAGACATGGAGTATTTGCAGATTAACAATAATGAGCAACTAAATTGACTTCGATTGTAACTTTCCTTTACAGGCACGAATGCTTGAGTTATGAAACAATCCACTCACCTGATCTATCAAAAGTACCCCAGTAGTCTTCCACCTGTCAGTTCTGATTGGATATGTATTTTAGTTGGTGAAAATGAAAGCTGAACCATGTCTCAATTTGGCACAAAATACTCAATTATTTCTATATGGATGGTCAAATGGTTATTTCTAACTTTTTAAACATAAAGGGGTAAAAAATTTATTAAATCAAGGAAACGTTACAAAGTAAGGGCATTAAATGGCCCTATCAAGTTCAACCAAGTGATCCAATTGATGAGACAAATCCGGGGGTAGTTGGCCCCGATCCACCAAATTCCAATCATGCATATGATCAGAAGCCCATTTAGCCAAGCAATCAGCAACACCATTCCATTCACGGGGAATATGATTGAAAGTAATATGCTCCAGAGAGGCACAGAGAGTGAGAATTTGTTCAACAACCAAATCCAACTGCCAGCTCACATTATCCATATACTGCCTTTTCAGTAAGTTCGACTTTTTAATAATCTAAGTTTCACAGTAGATAATAAGAACTTCTATCTAGCTGTTGTATGTGGTTCAGACAAGTATGATACAACAATTTCAATATCAATTTCAATGCTATACAACATAAAAGCATGATACAACAATTTCAATGATAGACAACGTAAAAGTGTGAAACAATTTCAATGCTAGACAACGTAAAAGTGTGATACAACAATTTCAATGCTAGACAATGTAATAGTGTGATAGAACAGTATCCACTGTGAACAGGATGTCCCCTCATTTCCTGTATGTGATATTATTGGGGAAATTATCCTAAAATAAGTGCTTGAAATCTGTTACAAGTCCAACCTCAAGACAATTTACTTAGTAGGTTTTGATTCCTTTTGACTATGTTTGATTGTACATACTACATACTATATAGTGTGTGCCTTTTGCAGGAGGATGTACGTACAGAAAATAAATAATTTTTGCCAGGTCATAATATATTTGTTTCAGGTAGAAAACGTTTGATGCAATAATTTTTCACAACGTAAAGCTTGATGCTATTGCTCTGGTGAAATTCATTTACAGTAGACCAAGTTAGTGGCGAAGCCAAACTGAGAGTTCAACAAGAGACCTTGACACGAGGAGTTGGGGAATACCATAAAACCCTCATTGTTGATATCATTTTGCAATCTTGGTAAAGTGGTTAGAGCTCTAAGGAAAGCCAGACTTGCAACCAGAGAATTGCCAATACATGTAAAATAACATGGCAGATATAGCTTACCTGCCTATGATATTTTTGGGAATTTATAGAGTGCTAGATTTATGGAATAAAGGAAGGAAATCTGAGGCCCAAAGAACAGGTGTTTTGGCTGTTTATATTTAATAGCCACTTCTCAGTTAAGAGCTAGAGGTCCTTAAGTAGCAAACTGGATGGTTTTCTACTAGGACAAGGTAACCTGGAAGCCTCTTCAGATTTTTTGGCAGAACTGTTATTGCAGAGGTCATCTATATATGTGCCCATCTAGCCATACCTTCATCCTTTTGTCCTTATGATGTCATAAGCCTGACATGAGCAAGCCGTTTCCCAAGGGAACTCTTGCTGGAAGGTGAATCTTGTGGGCCACAGATTTCCCCTTTATTTCACTAAATACTTCATAATCGATTCCTCGTCTCCAAGAAAAAGCCAATTAGACTACTTTATATCCTTACCATGTAAATGCCGTTTGAATTCCGTGTAATTGTCGTAAAAATTTTGCAATATAAATGCTAGACAATCGTTGTTTATGTCCTGCAGCTGCGATACTTGTATTTACAAAAAATCGTGCTATAAAATTTGCTGCATAATTTTTGTTTCTGAATGCAGCCGACTTCTTTCGGGGGTTGGATGCACGGCATGAATCAGGTTTGTGAATAAAGAGATTCCAGCCAAAAAGGAAACATTTAGTATAATTCATATTCTTCTTATGATCTTGGGTTCAGGGTCGTTGAATCCATCAGATGTAAGCATAGCTCTTAGCTTCATATATCTGAAAAACAGAGGATAAACCTACCAAAGGAACGTAAGGGCTATTTCCATAAATATTGTATCTCCAAATAAGTTAATAACTCATGCATTCTCAGTGATTTATCAAATTAAACGCGTGGGAACTACAGAGAACGTGGGCAGATGCATAAGAAATATATCCCACTAACAAGGGGTACTCGTACATTTTATCGAAGTCTAAACAACTCGAGGCATATTATTTCTAATGATTCCTACCCGGTTGCCCCAACGATTGATGGGGCTATTTCCGATAAAAGGGTAAGTAATGTCAGAACGTTGCAAATTCAAAGAAGTACTACATAAATGTTTGATAATGTGATGGAGAAGACTCGATAGATAAGCCTGTCACTCAGATGCCATCCATGGGAGCGTTCAATAAATTAAAAATAGAGGAACCTGCAAGACAGTAGCGATTACAAGAGACAATCCTTGATTCCGTGTTTCCATCTACATCATATTTAAGAGCAACTCCCATATTCTAAGAGGGCAGATGTAAAAGTATGCCGTGCTATTTTATTGACTAGAAAATCTACCTGAAGAACTTAAAAGTTGTGTGGCTGTGAAGATAATAAAAAGCAGAATAGTTAAAGGTGGGCGAAAACTTATGCCTTATTGAATTTGCGCGTGAAGGGCTTCGAATACTTCTTTTAGGCGAAGAGAAGTAATGAAACACGAAGAAAGGAATTGTTCTGATTCTCATTCACATTTACCACTGTTGTGAAATTGACGCTCATGCTATAGGGTCCTGAATTTATGTCAGGTCAATACAGGCAATTGGGCATTTATAGATTAAAGGTGGGAGGCTTGTTCATAGGCATTTGTTGGAAGATCTATTCCATGGAGCATGATCTCATTCCTTCATTTTGCAACAAGATTATGGAGAGTGGCGCTTTTGTAATCTCTGGTTGGTTTCTTTATGGGTTTTTGTCTACCTGTTTTGTATCTCTATTAATTATCTACACGCTCAGGTATATGAGCAAGGTGCGTAATATTGTTAAGAGACAGCTCTCCAGATGTTTGCGCTCCCCATCGTATCTAATTACTCCAATCGATAATAGTCTCTCACAGGCCACTAGAGTTTTTAATCTGACTCTGGAAGGGGATCATTCTCTAAATTTATTCTTCTTCCACACACTTATTGAAGATCTCTGTGATAGTGGACAGCTTGAAGAAGCTGAAAATCTCCTCCAAACAATGTTGAACAAAGGACTGATTCCAGATGCAATCACCACCAATAAATTGATACACCAGCTTTGCAAGGAGAACCAGCCCAAACAAGCTGCAAAATTTCTGATGCTAATGCTGGAAAAGGGATATCAAAGTGAGCCCATTACCTTAAAATATCTTATAGACTGTTTTAGCACAATGGGCAACATGCAGCATGGCATTAAGCTTTTGCAAGCAAGTCTGGATAAGGGCCACATACCCAATTCTGTTATTTACAGTAAAGCTGTGAGTTGCCTTTGCAATGGAGGAAAGGCTGAAGATGCCACTGCCCTTATACAATGCATGATGGATAAGGGCTACAATCCCAACACCATCATTACTCTCAATAATTTCATGGACAGTCTCTGCAAGAAAAAGAAGTTCGATGATGCAGTGCAGATATTCCTGACAATGTTGGATAAGGGTCACATTGCTGATATGACCACCATCAATAATTTGGTCGTGGGTCTTTGCAAGAACTGTAGGACAAGGCAGGCTGCAGAGGTTTTGCATAGAATACTAGAGAAGGGCTGCGACCCAGGTGAAATTGCCATTGATAACCTTGTGGGTTTTCTTTGTGATGAAGGTGAGTGTCGTCTACTCTTGGGCTTGGTGCATGATATGTTGTCAAAAGGACGTGTCTTCAGTTCTATTACATATAATATGTTGACAGAAAAACTTTGTAGGAGAGGTGATTCGGAAGAGGTTATGAAGATTTTATATCAAATGTTGGAGAAGGGTTATGGACCTAATGTTATTACATATTCTATAATGACTGTTTGGTTGTGCAAACAAAGGAAATTGCAAGAAGCTAGGGATTTCTTTTGTAGTATGCTAGACAAGGGTTACTGTCCTGATGTCATTACATCCTCAATTCTGATCAACTGTTTTTGCAAAGAAAGGCTTTGGGAAACTGCATTAGAGCTATTGCATAAAATGGCAGGGAGAGGACTTATTATTAACATTGACACTCCCACTTTTGTTGCCCTGTTAAATGAACAATGCGTGAAAGGCATGTCTCATGAAACCAGGAAGTTGTTCATGAAAATTCTTGTTGGGAATCACAGACATGATCAATATATTATGTGTAATGCTTTTATTTATAAGCTTTGCTCGCAAGGCAGTCTGTCTGAGGCAAAGTTTATCTTGAAGGAGATTTCAGAGAAAGGCCAGAAGCCTCCAATTATGGCATATGCTCACCTGATAAACTGTATGTGCAATTCAGGCATGGTTTCTGAAGCTAGCGAACTCTTTAGTGATATTTTGGACGATGGCTATGAGCCAAGCACGGTAACATACAATATTCTTTTGAATGGGTTTTGCAAGCAAGGTATGTTGGCTGACATCAAGGGACTGCTAAAAAAGATGTCAGAGAGAGGACACAATCCTTATGTTTTGGCATACAAGACAGGGATGGATGCCCTTCGCGAAGATCAGTAGTAGCAAAAACTAGGAGTTCTTCAGGGGGTGTAAAAAAGGAACAAGGTTTGTTTGAATAATCTTAATAAAAAGCCTCGGTGGATAGCCCCCACAAGGCGGATAAGTGAGTTTTTCTTATATATTTAAATTTTGCTGTTAGAAATGGTGCTGATGGATCATCTGTATTGGCAAGAAAAAGCTATTAATAGTGTCCCATTGTTATTGCAGGCAGAATAGTTGTAAAGAAAATGACAATTCATTTGCATGTCGCCTTGATTCATTTAAATTTTTTAAAAGGACTTATTCCTCGCCATGATCTCAAGGTTGGTTGGATGGATGTTGGCTGATTTGCTTGGGGATCAATTGGGTATCTACTCATTTTTAAGCCAAAAGTGCAATTGCTTGCATAAAATGATTGCCATTTGTAATCTACGTGCTTGGGAGGCATTAATCTCTTGGCTACTGTGTTGTGTATAGTGGTACATAATTGGTACTTTCTGTACCAGATTTAATTTATTGATTTGTGTGAAATAAGGATTCAGTAATTTATTATTTATCTATGTTCCACCAAGTTTCCAGGACGGGGGACGGTGGGATGACAGGGCACGTTTTGGGGATGGCAATTTTTTTACGGGATTTTAGGGGACGGGGGACAGCTGTATAGTATATATATATAGAGAGAGAGAATGTAATCACCAATCATATTGACATATGCATCATAGAATCGAATTATCAAACAAATTAATACTACAACTACCAAATTGCTTCCATGGACCATAATTCATGTCAAATAGTCAATGTGCATATGATATAAAATAATAAAATGCCCAAAAGGCTACAAGTCAGCTGTTAGCTGTCCCCTAGGTGTCCCCTATCTCCGAAACGTTTCCGAGACAGGTACGGGGGGCAAAAACCCAGGGGACGCGTCCCCGTGTATCACTGTTATTTACATTAAGAGGGGATGTTAAAAATTGAACAATGCCATGATATATTTTGAGTAGACTCATCTACCTGGTTCTATACTCTTGTTAATTGTTACTTCAAATCAATCTTAACATATGTTAGATTCGACGACATGACAGATGAGTCAGTATAGCTTTAAAATAAAATTCTATTAATATTTGTTAGTATTTTATTTTTCTATTTTTTTAATTCTTATGTATATATCCCTCGGTGTATTATATATAGATTTTTTAAAGATATATATGCTAGTATGAATTTATGAAGGAGAACATTATAACTTGACAAATCTCTTAATATAGTGTAAAATGTCATAGTAAAAGTGAAAAGATAGAAATGAATGAGGATGGCATGAACTGCACAAATAGGGAAGGAAGGACTTGCAATGTCATTTACTATGGTATGGGCTTGTTGTAGCTAGAATGTTAAAGAAAGCATGGTTCCTCTTCCCTCTCCTCATTATCACATACTTAGGACTAGATGACAGGGGTATGGGCATCCATGATAGCTTACGGATACGAAGAATTGTGAATGTTGAATAGATTGGAAAGGAGATAGAGTTAATATGTATGCATGGGTGTTAGAAAATGAGGAGTGGGTCATTTGTAATAATAAATGAAGAGGCATGGGGAGGCATAACATCTTTGGTGAGGGTAGGGGAAGCGGTGGGGGCAAAATCCCTTAAGAAATGTGCTCTTGTGGATATACTAGGATGGTAGGATATGCACAAAATTAATTTTTTGAAAAGGCTTTAGAAACTTTCAAGTATATGCAATTGGTAGGTAAAATCCAGGCTCCACAACCTTTGTTGGCATCCTCTTTGCCTGCTTTGAAAGGAAAGCTTTCAAATTGGCCATGGATGTCTATTAATGCATTTTATAGGTGTAAATGTTAAACTTGCAACCTTTGACATCCTTCTTGTTTGTGTTGAAATGAGAGCTTCGAATAAGCTAAGGTCATTTATCAAAGCATAAAGGATAGAGCAATTTTGGGAGTGTTTACAAGTGAAGCAAGAGAAGAGAACGAATGGGAAGGAGATGGGATGATTTGGAGCAATAGGAGAGTTTTGTATGCAAATTGTGGAAGCATGGAGAGGCTTGAAAACTATTTTGGGTAAGTCACTCAAAGAAATGTGGTTCCATGGAATGCGATGGTTACAATATATTCACAAAATGGATTTGTTGGAAAGGATTTAAGAACTTTTGAGCCAATGTGATTGTCAAGTATTAAGGTCAAGTTTTATGACAACTCTTATGGCTTAATTTTTAACTTTGTAACCTAGCTTGTATGGTCCTTAACACGATTTTGATCACTGATTGGTAAGAAATTAAAAGAAAAAAAAAACAATAAATGTTTACAAGGAACTTGGAAGTATTATGTGAATTTGATGCTCAACATCATCTATTAGTTGTGATTGGAAAAAGATGTTGGATATTAAGGCTTTTATGTATGCTATCATTGATTATATTATGTTTGTAGCCTACAATTAATAAATCCGTTTCTTACAAGTTAGACCTTACTTTTGGTAGCATGGGTATTTGACAAGGGATACATATAATATTCGGCATATGAATAATGAATTTTATATCTTCACTCGAATAAATTATGGAACAATTAAATATAGATAATCATTTTGGGTAGTTGACTAATTTGATTTCCTTTTATTAAAATAACTTACATGAAAATAATACATTGAGCTATGTCATATGATTGCGTAACTTTCTAAGTGTGAGATCCAAGAGTTCACTTTAGAATACAACAAGAAGCCATGATATTACTATTGTTATACTTAACACTATAAATCAAGTACTCAATCACAAGGTGATGTCTTCAAGATCTATCAAGCATTGTGTGGGGTGTTATAATTAGGATACATAAAATCAAAAGGTTCAAAATATTACTATCATTTAAATATTATTGTGTACGTTGTCATATGATGATCTACTAGCTATATAGTCGTTAATTATCTTGAGTATGACTTTGCCATTGATTATGCTTAAAGAAAGATTATAATTATTTTTGTAAGTCTTTTAAAGTTTAGATAGGTTTAATGTGATCTTGTTGTTGCATGTTGTGTTTTTTATTAGGAAGGATGTCATACTATAATATGATTATGATAATTGATGTCATTATGTAACATGGAAAATTGTCACCCTTGACAATTTCACATTAGGTTTAGCTCCCTCTATGTGCTTATTTATGCATTAAATTATACATTTTTATAAACATTATTGGAAAATCAATCTATACATTTAATATTTTGCCCCAAACACTTTTAATCCCTAGAAAAGGTGGATTTGGTCTGAGCATACCATGCCCTAAAACAACTAATTTGGCTCCAAATTCAAATATGTTGGTGTCAGTAGTTTATTATTTTAAATTCCAATTTCAATTATTGACTATCTATCTTCGATTTTTGGGAAATTAGAAGAATTGCATATAAATACTAGTCATTTTCATCATTTGAAATTCTAAGCACACCTAATGCATTCTAGCACTTTTATTGAGCAAATTGAGCATCCTAAAAAGTAGTCAAGAGCAGAATTATCAAGATTATTGCAATATTTCATCATTCAAGCATCATGTCATGTGTTATGTAAGTTTGTCATAGGTTTTCTATGCTTTTTTTTATGAGCACTAACACTTGTAGGTTGTCAAATCAAATCAAATCAAATCAAGCAACAATTGATCCTTGAAGGTGATGAGCATGACACCAGTCCATCAAAGAGATTAGATATGAGTGGTGAGTTGCAACAATGTTGTTAATTCATTACTTATTTATCATCCTCTATCCAACCAAGGATAATATATCTTTTTATCATAATTTTCCATTGTGGAGGTAGGAATACCAACACAAGGTTTGACTTAGGCAAGCCCCTATATGGCGCAACCCTTCCCCTCTTCTCATGTGTGTAGGTTGTAGATCGAAAAAGAGTTGAATGAAGATTGAGGGCTACTTTTTCATTCATACATTCTAACACTACAAGTTGTCAAGTCATGGAATCTACATTTTCTCATCAATAGATGAA
This sequence comes from Sequoia sempervirens, assembly GCA_007258455.2. Taxonomy (NCBI): domain Eukaryota; kingdom Viridiplantae; phylum Streptophyta; class Pinopsida; order Cupressales; family Cupressaceae; genus Sequoia; species Sequoia sempervirens. The sequence continues at coordinate 112,238 of VDFB02077656.1, forward strand.
GTTCATACAACTCCCAAAAGACATAAGCTATAGACCAGGGACCTCAAGCCTATGATTTTAGTTTACATAAAAGAGGAGGATAGTCTAGGGCGTACCATGCCCTAGACCAGCTAGATCTGCATCAAATTTAAATCCTAGGTTCTTTTGTGTCCGACCTTTACATTTTTGGAATTGAATTTTTGACTTTTTGCAATAAGTTTATCAAGAATCATAACAAATTGCTGCATTTGCATACTTTTCATAATTAGATAATTACATTTTAGAAATTAGTCAATTGACATCACAACATTCATATTCCACAACACAACAACAAATTATACATTGGATTAAAGCTATGATCCACCATTTTGGCTCTCTTGAATAACTTTGTAGCCAAATGGTTCTTGAGGTCATCTCTAATCCAATCCAAAACAATTGGGAAGAGGGTCTTCATCCCTTTCCCAAGCAAACACATTGAATCATATTATAGTAGGGCAATACTTGGAGCCATAACAAGTCATTGCATAGTTATTGCTAGTGAATTTATTTTGACTACCATCTCGTGCTTGGAAATGATTAGATTTATTTTGTGTTGATAAAGTAATTATATGCAATTTGTATCTGTGAATTCCAATATGACTCTTTATCCTTACAAGATACTATTTTCTTAGGGTGTCATTAAGATGGGGGATATATTGATGCTCAACTATGTATAAGGATGGTTGATAATTGGAACCATTGCATATAAAGTCAGTGTGAGAACTTTGTTCCTAGTGATGACCATCTTAGCATATTAAATCGATCCAATTAAGTAAAATCATATATATTTGTGTTTTGTATTATCTTTATGATCTTCCTTGGTTAAGTTCACCACTATCTTCCTTAGAGAAACTATATGTCAAGCTTGAAATATTAGAAGGCTATGTACTGCAAATGTGGGTGACAAATTGTTGTGTATAGTCTTTGTCTAGGTTTTCTTAATCTAGGAAAGAGAAAGTTTTCATCCTAATAATTGAAATCCTAGGAGAACTACATGCGACTTTGATCCCATTTGGAAGTGGGTATGTAGGCAATCATTTAGCAAAGGATGCTTATGTGACTCAAGTTTGTAGGGGACGGTTTAGGGGACAACTCCAAGGTTTGGGATTGTTTCTAAACTTTTTTGACCTTCCCTCCTCAATATACTTTAGTCTAAGGCTGAAATTTGTATTAAATGGCTATGAATGAGTTAAGAAAACTTGATAACTTGTACGCAATAGTGATGTAAAATTAAGCTAATAAGATCTAATGAGGCAGGTATTCTTATTTACTACAAATGGTCTACTTGTAGCTATGTGCCTGATTTTGGGTTGAGCTTGGGATGACATTCCTTAGGATTACCTATGCTATATATAGGAAAAAACTATAAGTAATATTAAATAAAGTTGGATATTTTCCCCTTGTATTTATCTAATAAAAATGTGTTTCTAAATAGTGATTTTTGAATAACAATTTGAATGAAGTGAGGTGATTTGATTATTTTATACATCGATATTTGTTTATGAGTACATGTTGAATAGAGGCCAACTCATGTGGAATCTATATGTGTTTGTAAAATTCGACCTTAGATCTATAGGACTCTATGTATAAGCTCATGAATCATTTGATTGTGATATACATATCTAGGTCCACTTGACTAGTACTTATGAACCTATATGATATGCAGATTATGTGTACATGGTTGTAAGACACCCCCCCCACATGTCAAAATCATTTTGCAAGTAACAGATGCATGGAGCTATCTATCGTATCTTGAAAATTAGTTCACTTTCACCAACAACATGGAGGTGATGATGCCAAAAGCGATCCATTCTATGATACATGAGTGGTTGGTTGGTTATCACCAATGTTGTGCAAGTGACAAATGCTTAGAGCTATTCATTGTATCTTTGGGTCTAGTCAACTGGTATCAATAGCACAAATCTAACTAATGACAAGGGGCTACCCATGTTATGAAGGGGTTAATCAACATATCATCAAGACCACATGTTTTATATGTCTAATACTACCCCCTTCTAGGTTGGACAAACTTTTCAATGATGGCCTAGGGGTAATAGACATTTGAATCCAACAACTCAATGTTTCTACAGGCTATGAGAATCTTATTAATAGCCTTATGTGATGTTTTTCTTATATATTTATGCCATGTCTAACAATAACATTAAGTAGTATGGGATACTTGATTGTCATCACAGATGGTGGTAAATTGGGAAAAGGATGGGACCCACAGTGTATATGATGCATCAACATTCCTTTTCTAGAGGGAATCTATTTATGGGCTTATGTGTCAATGAACTAGGTAGTGGGATGATGTATATAGTATATGTTGCATTTGATTCCATTGTATTAGTTGATCTTTATGTGAACATGCAATATGTATTTGTGGATTGCTCACATTGGATATATGTGATGTATGCTTAAGCAAGTCACTCTTGTACTTGTGTGTATGAGGTAGTTACCATGTGCACAAGTAATGTATGCTAGAGCCAATCACTATGTGAACTTAGGATTTTGGAAAGATATTGTCCCTAGGTGGTTTTGTGTGTGTTTGTACACTAATGATTGGTACACCAATTTGTTACCATTTGTAACGCCCTGCCACAAAGCCCTAGAGGATAGCACACAACAACACATAAAAATGGAACAATTTTTTGAAGAGCAGCATACTAAATATTGTAGATGATACAATAACTTCAACAAGACTACGATCCGCCTTCTCGATCTGTACTCAAGTATCCTTGTCGCAATAAGAAGCTCCTCAAGATATGATATCTTAAAAGTGACTTCTTGAGATACCCAGACCTAAGAAGTCACTCCTCAAGACACCAAATTTGGAGTACCTCTTGGTCCATGATGATGCCCAACGGAATAAGTGCACTCATAAAATGATTCTTAGCCATGCAAACATATATAAGTCCTCTAAGGTTCCATGACTTCGCTACTAGAATTCCCATTAACCAAACTAATAAGAATTATGGGTCATTTCATTAAACTAGATTTTATCTAACAACATAAAGTGCATTAATCCATTTAACTAACATATACAATAACACCTTTTACATTTTCCATTACATAAGAGAGATTTCAACATTTATTGACATCATTACATCGTTACATTTGAACAATAATGTCTCCTCGTATACATGTGAGGAGAGTACATCAAAAGTATAATCCATGATACAATAGATTCATGGTACAATACAAGTGCATGAAATATAATCCACTCCATGCATTTATTCTTTTCATGGTTTATTTTAATGCATCAAATCATCAAAACCCTCGTTCATCAAACGATTTTAAATTAAACAACCAAACACATAAAATCAAATGATCCAACTGTGAAAGGGGGAAATTGGGGAGGGGCACTACACCATTCTATTATAATTAGACTAAATTGAAAGCATAAGCTTAATGCATAGTCATGATTTCAGTGTGAGATCAAAGATCTCATACAAGAGGAGAGGATGAACTCTCTTTATCATTGGTGTACGATCTATACAGCGTCAAAGGGATACATAGGCAAGGTCATCATGAATGAGCTCTCAAGGTTTAGGTATGGGTCTAAGGATGACCCTAACAGTGTGAGCTTACCGCTTTCTAGTGTAAGCATATAAGTGTTAGTGTGGAGTCTTCACCATAATGGTTATTGGAGAAGTTACAAGAAGATGCTTGGTTGAATAAGTTGGTGGTTGTTGTGAATCAAATTAGAAAAAAATAATAGTAATTGAGGGGCAGTTGCTACAACAATTTGAAAGGAAAATAATTTGGTATTATGCAAGATGTTGCCTCTAATCATGGGAAGGCCCATGTCCATCCCATTTAGGTAAAAAATTAATTATATGTTGTTATATTTCCATGCTTTGGCACTTGTTTGTAGAGGTGTATATATATTTCTAGAACAAAGAATGATATATGGACTTGCTATTTTGAAATTGGTATTCATTATTACTTGTCGATCTTTAACCAACTTTTGTTCTAGTTAAGCCCCTTTTTAGTTTTGGAGGATTCATTTAAAATCATCAAAGTTCTAGTCACTTTACTATCTATTTTTACCAATGTGAAAGGTATCAAATGCCACATCTCATTTATGGTAGGGGGAAGGGACTCTGTGATGAAAGAGTATAGATATTTAAATACACTTATTTAAAAGAGGCTCAAAGATATTGCTTATATTGAATTTGTTATATATAATTGATCTATACCTTGAAATTAGTAACTCTTAATGTATTTAAGATACCTATACTAGTTTAGTGTATATATTATTTCATCATTTTCAATTGTATCAAACCATCTAAGTTGAAATATGTATAATTATGTATACTCTTTTATTAACTTAGACTCTTTTATAATTAATTTCCTAAAGGAGTTGGGTTTTAAAAATGTTATCATCAAAGGGGACTCAAAGTTAATTGTGGATATTTTAAATGATGAAGTTGCTCCCCCATGGGAAATAAAAAATATTATAGACATATGTAAAGTAATTAAAAAATATTTTACTATCTATTGGGTTCAACATGTGTATAGGGAAGGGAATAAATCTATTGATTGTGTGGCTAATGTGACGCTGGGGTGTAGGGGTTGGACACGGTGGACCAATGGAAATATGTCATTGCCTCTTAGAGATGTCATCCTTAATGAAAAGTTTGAAAATGAATATCAAATGTGTAACCGAAAATTTAGTTGTTGGCGGGACGAAAGGGTACTAAGTGGTGTTGTCAAGCTTTCTCAGTAATGATGGCTTAAGGTGTACATGCAGGTATAGGAGGATCCTCGAGGGAGATAATCTCATTAATTTCCCTTTAAAGAGTACGTTTAAAAATCACATGCAGATTTTGGATTTGATAAAGGCTGTAATTTCAATATGTGCCAAAAAGCCCTTTGTCAGTTATTCACCTATTTCTATAGAGGGAGAAGGAAAGAAGTTAATTATGGATGTTAATGCTTGTAAAATTCATAATGAATTTTGGGTTCCGGGAAATGTGAGGTTGGCTTCCCTAACAAGAAACTTCTCGAATTGCCATTCTATCGTGGGTTTGATTTTTTTTGGGTTTTGAGAACTAAGCCACCTAACTGCCAAGCTCTAAAACAAAATGGCAACCTCTGGAGTATGTTCGAGAATGCGGGAATGGCCTCTTTCTTCCAATCCCTCAAAGGCTATAATGAAAGTTTAACGACGAAATTCACTAATTCTTGGAGGAAAGGTTGGGTATCTATAGGTGCTATGAAATTTGAGGTTACTTCTCATTTCATAGCCAAGGCCACGAGGTTGGAGAATTCTGGATTGAAGGTTGCCAAAAAAGTGGAGTTGATTACCAAAGATTTGTTGATAATTTTCTCCCTGATGGAGAAAATCTCAAGTGGTTTCAGAATGGGTATGCCAGACTCGAACTTCCTCCTCCTTTTTCCCTTGTGATTCTATTTGTTATGTGCTATTTTACTTTTGAAGGTCACTATATGTCTGTTCATGCTTACCACTTTCCACTTTTAAATCACATTAGACATGGGGAACACATAAAAATTCCTTTTTATCTTCTATCCTCAATGCAACTTAATAATGAAAAAGGAGCTAACCCACCCCTCCATCAGGGTCTTATGCTCACTCTGTATAAAGTTTCCCTTGCCCAAAATTCGCATGGTAATCCTCTAAATTCCAGAATTGAGCACACTGACCAATCAGATGAGGACATTGTTGAACCACGGGGGGTGGACAAACCTGATGTTGGTGAACCCCTGGTTGTTGAACAACTTCCCTGCAACCCTCTTGCCGTTGTTGTGAGACGTTTGCTTATCCCTGCCAAAAGAAACTCTCCGGTGGAAAATGTGTCTAATCCTTCTACCCTTCGGTCCCAGAAAAGTGAGGATTTGAAGAATGTTGACTTACTGCTTACTAGAGCTACCCCTGAAAAGAGGAAACACTCTCCCCTTCTATTAGAACCCCCAAAATCCAAGAAACCCATATGTGATATCAATCCTAGTGATGTTATTCATATTTTTGAGGATGTGAACAAAAAGGAGGAGGTCAAGGAGACTTTATAGGGACAGGGGAGTGGTGGTAGTGGTGGAAGAAGGTCTGCTTGGCTAAAAAAGGTGGCCTTGAAAGAGAAAAAGGGGAAACATAAAGTGTTTGTGGATGTGGAGGAAGTCCCATGTTATGAGGAGTTCGAGGCTTAGGAAGATGATGAATCTGAAGATTCTGATTTTGAGGACAACATACAAAATGGGGGAAGATGAATTGGAGGAGGAAAAAGATGAGGAAGAGGAGGAGCAAGTGGAGCCGTTTGAGGAAAAGATTGAAGCTGGGAATGAACAGGATGTCAGGTTTTTTGGATTGGAGAATAAAACTATAGTTTTGAGTAATGAATTTTTAAAAAGTAGATTAACCTTTTTGTAGGTCTAGTTTGAGGATATGGAAAAGGCATTGGTTACTTTGATGAGAGTCATTAACAGGTTGATGAGACGTGCGATGTTGGGAGCGGCCTCAGGAGAAACGAAGCTTAATAGAACATTGAAGAAGCAGGGGAAATCTGACGCCCTGAAACTATTGGATGAAATAGAGGGACCTGACTAGCGTGAATATGTGGTTCTCTTAGGAGAGCATGGGGACCTATTAAAGAAAGCCAGTTAATGGCTTGGCTTGTTGTTTTTTCTGCTTTTTGATGGGTTTTTTGAATTATACTTATATCTGGGACTGTTCAGTTATTTTCTTTAAGATTTGGTGGAATACCACCTAGAATACTGTGGACTTAATTAATGGTTTCCGTAGTCTAAAGTATACTAGTAAAACCTTTTTGTTTTTGATAGATAATGGCTGGACTATGGTTATGGTTTTAAATTTGGGCCTGCGAGCTAATCTGATATTGTTTTTTGGTTTAGATGGTGCTGTTGTTTCCCACCTCTGTTGCTCTTTTTGATTTGCTATTGTTCTACGGGATCAAGGTCCTTCCCTGCTTATCTTATAAAAAACATAAATAAACATAAGAAATATATTTTTCTTTAAAATATTTATATGAATATCAGTTTTTAATATCTATTAAAACTATTACTTATTACATATAGGTATGGACACAAATAAATAAAAGACTTATAGACATTATTTCTTTTATTTTATTTTTTTATTGAAGAACTATTTTATTTTTCAATATTGATGATGCACTAAATCATATAAATTGAGCCAAATTTTTGAAAAAATAAAGAAAATAAATTATAACTTTTATTTCAATGGTTATTTTGAATTATTATTAAACATATGAATATTTTTTTTTATATCTATCTAAATAGATGTATGGACACAAATAAGTACATAGTCTAGTCAAGATAAAAAAAGTACAATTAAGAATTATTTAGCATTTCAACCAATATGATTTTTAATCTAAACCTTATTTAATTCCACTATAAATAACAAATCATTTGAGAAGAACATTGGATTTTATTCATATAAGAGACACATTACATGTTCTAGACATTTGTTGTGAATTACAACTAGATCATATGATTTCACTCAATGTATGCATTTCTTCTTAAGCTCTTTGTTAGCTTCTTTCTCTAATTTGCTTACTATCTTTTTTCTTCAATTTTTGTCTTCTATTTGTCCTTAAATTATATTGAATTTTTCTATATATTGGATATGTACAATGTAGTGTGGCAATTGATATCATGATCCATACTCATAGAGTAATGTGATAAAGATTATTTGTCCCAAAATTAAATGCTTTTTCCAATAGTTCAGTTTGGTATTTGACACACCATCCTTGCATAACATGTAGGTTCACTGGTACATGTATTACTATCCTCAATGGATTAGGAGTCTCCAATTTCAATGTGGTTCCATGGGTAAAATAACAAACTTGTATCACAATTTTGGTTAACAAAATATTTTCTAGTGAAACCGTTTTAAGCAAAACAATTTCACTCAAAATCATATAGCATATACATGGCACATATAGTTTTGGACGAAACACTTTCGTCTGAAACACTTTCATTTGAAACTATAAAATGATTTTTTTTCCTTTGAAAATTTGAATTGTGATTGAATTTATATGTTAGGTTTTAGGTGAAACCATTCGATCGAAAGTGTTTTGAACGGTTGAAACCCTTTTGACTAAAACTATCCGTGTGACTTCCTAGTGGCAACTTAATCCCTCTTTTGGGGAAAATTCAAAAAAACTTCAACTTCAACTTTAAATTTCTCCAACTGTGTACTTTCGTGAAAATCTAAAAATATTTGTAGAGCTTGGAGTTTAGAATCCAAAAATATACTTTTTATGATATTTTGATTAGTTTTATTATGTTTTTTTTAAAATTATTGTAAGTTTTATAATCAAACATGAGGGTAATTAGAAAAAAAAAAATTAAAACATATTTGAATTTTAAAAAATAAAAATGGTGCACTAGAGGAGAGAATCATTTCCAAAAGGGTATAATTTGTTTTTTAAAAATGATAAAAAAAATAACAAAAAATGACATCCCATAAAAACTATGTTGTTTGGGTGAAATCTGACTCTAAAACCTTATTAATTTTCATGCATTAGATGTTGAAGTTAGCTATTTGAGAAAAAAATCAAAGAAAAAAATTGTTTGCTTTTTTTTTTTTTGGTGACATGGTGCAGGAGCACCTACCTTAAAAAATAAGAAAATTCTGAAGAGTTGTTTTTAATCTTTTTATTTTTGTTTTGTAAAGTCTCTAACACCATTGATAGGTGTAAGGGGATCTTTTTTCAGCTTAGGTTTAATTTTGAATAAATTAGGAATCATTATGTGGGTGGTTCCTAAGGTTTTGGTTAAAAATGCAAAACACAATGTGTTTTCGAACACACATCTTTTCTCTATTCTTAAGCCCGCAACTCAAAACCTAACTATTTCTTGGTGATGGAAAAGGAAGCCTCGACCATGTTTGAGGTTGATGAATGTTTTTTGAATGGTGGGAATCTCTGAAAAAGGCATTTTTGATCAAAATAAACAAGAGGCAGTGTTTTTAATAAAAATAAATCTGTTTCCTGTGCATTTTGGCATGACATCAAATAGAAGGATGGAATAGATCTTTTGTTTGTTTTTTTTTGAGCATGTAAAGCAACGTTGGAAGTTCTGTTTTGTTATTTTTAATAGTTCTCTCATCACCTTTTTGTTCTTGGTATAAATTGGGTCTTTCTTTAATTCTATTTTGCACTAATAAAAGAAATCAAAAATATGGAGTTTTAGCGTTGTTTCTGCTCGAACTAGGCAGTATGGACGCAGAGGAAGCAATACTATGCTCCAGGCATGTAAATAGTGTAAATAAGGTAGTTGTTAGAGGTTCAAAGGGCAAGTAGAATGACTATTTCTAGGCGAGTTTGGAGACCCGACTAGAAAAGACAGTCAAGAGGGCAAAAATCCCAACGTAGCAGGGGTGTGAAATGTTAAAATCTAATGTGTATTGTGAATGTAGTTAGGTTAAAAAAAGCGTGGATTAGTGAATAGCAGGTTATTTAATGCATTTGTGGTCAGTAAAGATAGAACAAACCAAGAAAAAGCCTTGAGAAACCCTAGTTTCCACCAAGGTTGAATTGTAACCTTGTACGGTTAGAAAAGACATCAATTTCCAAAGAAGCAGCTAGAGCTTGGAAAAAGAGCCAGAGATCCAATAGAAAGATTGGCACAATTGGTGGAAAGAGAGGAGTTCTAACTTTGTTCTTGAGTCAAGAGGGCTAAAAGAGTTTTGAGGCTTGTAACCCTACCCAAGAACCAAGAACCCTATTTTTTTTTTGGGAAAACAATGGAGAGCTGAAGCTTGGTGTTTATTGAAGTGCCGGAAAGATGACTTGGAGGCCTTGGAAAGTGTCACACACACCCCTGCAACAACGTTGGCTGAAAAGAAGGTTGACTAGTCTTTAGAGGAATAAGGGCTAGTTTGTGCACGTGAAGGAGTACCAAATAGCACTTGGGAGCAGAAAAGTTGCAACGATAGCAGGGTTGATAAAGTGAACCAGGGGTGCCTCAAAGGTAAGAGGACCTATAGGTTGTAGGGTGAAAGAAATAACACCTTAGGAGTTCTCAGATCAAGGACTCAAAGCAGTGAGATAGCATTTTCTCATATCAACCCTTGTTCTATCATGACGTCCCATCGACCTCACTTTTTTGAAATTTGTAGCAATTCAAATTTTGCTCTTAAATTTATAAAAAAATTATCAAACCAAATTTCAATGTTTTTTAAAAATTACAAGCATAAAATTCATCAAGAATTTTACGTTTAATTAGTTTATATCATTTTAAAATTCAAAATATAAAAGCCACTTTTATGCAGTTGAAATTGAAATTTTGTATTTGTGTTGGCCATTTCCTTTATAAAAGTGTGACATAGGTTTGTACTTTTATCCAAATATATAACCCTTGTTAGCACCTATGGTTAAGTAGGTAATATTAAGAATTGACAAAAAGTTCAAATACATATTATATTTTGATTAATAAGTTATCACTATATAGTAAATAATTGGTGCTAGTCTCAATTAACTTCCTTGGGAGAACAACATATGTGCGGTGACAATAATACATAGAAATCAAATGAAAGGTTTTATATAATAATACAATCTAATTACAACCAACGATAAGGGTAAACCCACAAAATTGGTTTACAATTCCATCGAAGAAGGAAAAATGCATTTTTTGGATGGAAAACACTTTTGTGGGTTCACTAGAAGGGGGAGGGGGCTTCTCTAGAACCCCTAAAGGGTTTGCTAGAGAAGGGGTTTGCTAGAACCCCTTTAGCTTAACCCCTTAATGGTTTTATTTTTTATTTGTATTTAAAGGGGGGTTTGCTAGAACCCCCCTTTTTTTGCCCTTCTCCCCCTCTTCTACCAAATTTTTGCCTTTCAAAGCTCGGGTTAAGGATGAAAATGGAGGAAATTTTACAGACCCAACTGGATGATGGTAGTTCTTAGAACAAGCTATCCATCAAATATAATTTTAATATGTTTTAGTTTTATTATATATTTTTCTAGTTTGATTAAACATAGGTTTTTCACCAAAAATCAAGCTCTTTGTTCTGCACAAGTGAAAAAATAATAACTTAACAAATTTTTTTTAAATATCAATGCACTAGATATTGATGTCCCTGATGCAACAATTTTTTTTTTGTTGATACATATAAAAAAAGTTGTGTTAGCAAGTAAATCATATCTAAATTGTAATTGACTTGACTTCAAAACTTAATTAAGAAAAAAATATTCAATGAAATGCTATGAAACCAATTCCATACACTAGATATCGTAGTTACGAATCTAAATTCAAAAAATTTAGAATTTTATCCTTCATATAAAAAAGTTATGTGTTAGCAAGTACACGTCACTCTTTAAAAATGGTATTTACTGTTAAAAACTAGTTTTCGAAGGAGATGGAAAATGAAGTGCAATTTGATTCCAAATTTTTTGAAAAAAATATATTTAGAATCTACAGACAAAATGTCATAATCACTAGTTTGCATCATCTTCAAATTCCTCATGGTTTAGTTGCTATAGGTGCCCAAAAATGAAGATTTAGTTAAAAAAAATTAGTTCAATGTCTAGTTTGGCCAAAAATTGTAAACTAGTACTGTGGGATCACCTATAATGAATTGTAGTGACTTGTGGTGCTTCTAGTGTCTTGATTGTGCTTGAAATTACAATTATAAGATCCTCAAGCTTGAAAATCCGAGTTAGTGATATATCATGCCTCAAACTTGACTTATACGACTCTACTATTCCTAAAATTAACAAAACACATGTTAAATAAAATAATCATTACAAGAAATATTTTTAGTTGATGTATGATTGTTCCTACATATCAAATGCTCTTGCATCAAGCACTCTAGATAATTGAAAAGTGAGCTCTCTAATTTTTGTTCAAAACTACGAGCTAAAGGAAAACATAATCAATCAACCTTTTCTAAGGATGTCTAAATAGAATCTTCAAATGGTTTGTTTGTCTGCTTCACCAAGCATTCTTTATATCATGTTTTCCTTATGTTTCTCCCAATTCTATAGTCAAGTATCTTTTTAATCTCTTCTATCCTTTTTGCAGGAACCGATACTTCTATTATTAGGTTAAGGTCTTCAAATTTCTTTCATGATATTCATAAAAATAAGCAATGTGAAATACTAGTGTGATACCAAGGCCTTTAGGTAATTTTACTTTCTGTGCATTTTTTATAATCAAATTTCCTAAGAGTTCTACAAGGTCCAATTTTTTTTATCTTTAGTTTATTGTATGTATATATGGAAAATTTTCCTTCCTCAAATAGATCGTTATTTCTCTCCAATTTCATTTTTCTTATGCCTTCGTCTTTGATTAGAATTCACCTTATATATATGATTAGCTTTCTTTGACTTTCATTTAACTCCTTGAAGTACTTTTTTTATATATTCTAAATATTCTTCAACTACAATGCTTTTCTGTGATATGTGATAAAATCTTAGTTTTGGAACATTTCTTGGATTCTATCCACATACAAAAAGGTGTTTTTTTATGCTCTTATTCACTGAATTATTATAAGTAAATTTAACTTTTGGTAAAATTGAATCCCAACTTAATTTCTCACTTGATAAACATCATAGCAGTTTTTTTAATCTCTTCTTGTTCATAATTTTTGTTTGTTCATTTGTCTATGGATGAAATTTTAGGTTTGTATTTATTTTTTGTATAAAGTTCTCCAAAAGTTTCCAACAAATTTTACATATTTGTTTGTAACAATAATTTTAGGTATTTCATGTAATCTTATGATTTCTTTGAGAAAAATAAACTAGCTCGGTGTATGACATCATTAATTTTCTTGCAAGCAATGAAACACATCATATTTGAAAATCTATAAAAAACTACAAAGATAGAATCACATCCTCTTTGAGTTCTTGATAATTCCAATACAACATTTATACTAATATCCTCCCACATCTTTTTTGGAATTGATAATGATTTAAAAAACCTAATATTTTGAATCCCTCCTTTTGTTAATTGATAAGTTTAACAATTTTGTATATTTTTTAACGTCTTTATATGTTTGTGGCAAAAAATAATATTTATATAATAATATACATATCTTATCAATACCAAAATATGTTTTTCTTTGACCAAAGTCTCTCTTTGAAATCTTAGAAATACATAATTGATTACCTTTAAATAGCAATATATTTGGATTACATAATCTAACCATTTGGTCTTATCTCCATCTATTGGTAACGTGCATGACTTTCATGCTTAAGTAAAATCAATGTTAGTCTCATCATACAAATTCTTTTCTCATTAAAACCAACAAATCAAAACATAATTTCATCAACAAATTATGTTTCTTGTTTAATGCATCTGCTATTTTATTAGACTTTTCACTTCTATGTCTTAACACACATGAATAACTTTGTAAAATTCAACCTATTTAATATGTCTAATTCTTAACTTGCTTTGGCTATTTAAGTATTGTGATGTTTGATGGTCTACATACCAAAAAAAAAAATACTTAGACAATAAATAATCTCTCTTTTTTGTCAATGTTTGCACAAATGACGTAAAACTCTTGATCAAAAATTGAATATTTCCTTTCGGTATCATTCATTTTTCTATTGAAATAGGTTTCCTCTTCTTGAATTAACATAGCTCCAATTACATTCCCATTTGCATCATGATTGACTTGAAATAACTTACCAAAATTAGATTATGCTAACACAGTTTGTTCAATTACTTTTTTTAACAATTCAACACTTCTGTATATTGCAATAGTCCATTCCAATCCTTATTTTATTAGTCCTAATTACATTAGTAATAGGTGCACATATCCCACTATATTTTTTGATAAAATTTTGGTAGAAACTAGCTAATCCATGAAAATATTTAACTATAGAAATATTTAATAGTTTCAATTTAATAATAGATTTGATTTTCTTAGGATCCATCTTTAATCCATTGAAAAACATAACATAACGTAGATAAATCAATTCTTTGTTCATAAAACTACATTTCTTTACATTCATCAACATGTTTATCTTCTTAAATTTTTTAATACTAATTTGATATGTTTTAGATCATCCTTTTCATTTTACTAAAAAATAAAATACCATCTAGGTAAAAACACAAAGTTGTGTCACACTTTATAAAGGAAACGACCAACACTGATCCAACTTTTAAACTTGAATCACTAAAAAGTAGCATATATGTTTTGAATTTTGAAATGATGTAAACTAGTAAAATATGTAATTTTTAGTATATTTTATGTTTGTATTTAAAAAAAAAAATATATATATTTTTTAAACTAGTTTTTAATAAATTAACACTATAATTTAGTTGATAAAATGCTGAAAAATGAAGTTGCATGAGATGTCAAACTTTTTATAGTAAATTTTATTTTTTTCCTTCAAATTTTTTGTGTGTATTTATATATTGAAACTTTAGTGCATGGATATATTTTTTTCTAATTTTGATAAATATATATTTTTAAATAAATATTAAAATGTGTGTGAATCAAAAAATAGTTGTTTCCATTGGACATCAACTTTCATATTAAATATTTATCTAAAATGGAAAAAATATTACACCATCTTGAAATAGATTCTTTTATCTAGTGCATCATATTTTTTCAATATTTTTTAATAAGTTTTAATATTTTTCCTTGGCATGGTAATCAACCTAATATTTTGTGTTGATAACCTACTTTTAGTAAAAATAAAAAATAAAATAGTAATAGTAATTAAACTATTAAAATAAACATATTTTTGAAAACTACACTTATGGATCTACAAAAGGGTTTTTTTTTTTATAAAAAAAATGTTATTTACATTAGTAGGAGTTATTGAAACTTTAAGGTTTTCAAATAATTTTATTTTTTTGGTAAATTGGACTCAAAGTGGTGCTCCATATATTTTTAGCCAATAATTTTAGTTGAGAAAGTTGTGGAAGTATCTAACTTAGCTAGAGTGAATTTTACTAGATCACATGTTTGACCAAAATTGATTTTTAGTTAAAAATACTTAAATTAAGTTGTGCTGATAAGTTGGCTGAAAGTGTGACACAACTTTGTGCTTTTACCCATCCAAGTATTCAACAAAAAACTTACACAATTGAAGATAGACAAATAGAAAAGTTATGTAGTAGTACTCGGTGTATGCTTACCCCAAAAGTTATCACTAGGCCAAGGAATAACCTAATAAGTTTTAAACTCTATTTACCTAGTAAGCACATTAGTACATGACAATAAGAAAAGGGTATACACAAAATGACTCTTTAGCATGATAATTACTATAAATTGTTGAATATTTTTTCCTTTGTTGTAATACTCAATCATGAAGTGCATACAATCAACTTCCTATTCCTACTCTATTGGTGAGTGATTACTTCCAAGACTAGTGCTTATTCATTGGGTTATAGATTCCAAACATACCATAAGGGACAAAAAATAAAAATCATAAAGGAACATGAGCTATTCATATACATACACCATAAATAACATCAAAAAATTAAAATTCTTAGCTATCCATCCTAGACTATATAAATTCATATGCAATGAAGAAATGAACATTGCAAAAACTTGTTATAATATCATCCCATTCATTAAATATTCATTACACTGATACTAGTGAGCTAGCAAGAGGAAACCCTAAGCTATAACTTCCCAAAAATCCTACAAACGAAATCATGAAGACATTCAATTGCAATAATAATTTATAATATTAACCTCCTTGAGATTTATAAAAATCTACTACTCTAATGGAAATTGGATTTGCGAGAGTTGAAACCCTAGAATCTCCTTCGACTTGAAGTCCTATGGAAGGGAAAAATGACTTACTTTCTTTTTGAAAAATAAATTGACATATATGGTGTTGTTGTAAATAGGTATTTTACCTATCTAGTTCAAATATATGTCCTATTTACATGTTAAGTTCACTTAGGTCCTAGGAATCTTTCTAAAAGTCATAGTTGTCACCTAGATCTTATCTTATCTTTTTGGCATATAATTCTTGAATCCTAGGTCATTTAATAAAAATTTGAGTTTGTTGTCTCATGTTATAGGATTAAGACACATGTCATAATCTTATCTAATCCTATCTTTCACCTTGTCTATATAAGCAAGGCTCTTGTGCACTTCGTATTATAAGATCATATAATATCAAACCAATTGTTATCTTTTCATACTCTCTTGTGGAAGGTTTTCATTTTGTTTTGCAGGTGATCTTAGAGAGATAATTTTCAACTCCTACATGGTATCAGAGCTTTAGATTTGCAAAATTCTTCTTAGATATGAGGGTATTTTGTGTGCATGAGCTATTGCTCTATTGAAGATCTTGGTGAATCTAGTAAATTTGAGTATGCTCTTCTCTTGCATCATATGATGATCTGGAGAATAAAAAACTTGAAAGAAACACTAGATTTGGGGTTTGCCCTTTGTGAGTTTTTATTGGAAATTGATTTTAAAGCTTTTTGGTGCAAATCTTCACCACTAAATTCATGGAGTTGAAGAAAGTCAAATTTTCTTTTCATTTTTTCCAGATTGGACTTGTGAGGCTAAATCTACAAGGGTTTGAAGTTGGGAAGTGGTTGCCAGATTCAAGAGGTAGTTAAGATTCTAGAGAATTTTGGGCTAAAACAAACCCTATCGTCGCATCCAAAAGACCCAAAAACCCTAAGATCGACTGTTAAATAATCAAAATCAAATATTTTTGCCCCAATCCCTCAGATATTTTTTGTTGTCTGTTGCCATTATTCTGTACTATACAGATTTGTACAATCCATACTAGTCATACATTGTTGATGACATCACTATAAAGTCTCAAGATAAAGGTATATTTTGTAGTCACCATCGCTGCATCATCCAATACCACATTGGCACAATTTATGCATCATTAGTCTGTAGAGATATGGTCATTGTGCTAAAAATTCATATTTTTAATAATTTTTTTTAAAAAGCCAAAGCCTCCTAGTTACATCATGCAAGCATATTGACTAGCACTTAGGGCTTACAACCTAATGAGCACATGTCTGCCACCGCATTTTGAGCGGTGTGGCTATGCCCACCACTAGCGAGGCACCCCACTGTTGTCAGTGGGCGGTGGTGCTTTTTTTTAAACACCAATAGTGCCCTACGATCACATGGAGGACTGAGGGCTAGCCCCTAGGGGGACCAAGTTTTTCCCCTAAGGCCCTAATTGGGAAATTTATTTTTGGGGGCCATATCTTGTGATCTAAGAGTATTGGAAAACAAGGACATACAACTGAGGGGGCGTGAGTCAGTTGTCACAAATTATTTAAACTTTTCAATCTTAACTCAAACTTAACTTAACTCAATTTCAAATCTAATGCATGAAAAATAAACCATAGACAATCAACACATCATAAACACAATAAAAACCAAGATTTTTTTATGTGGAAACCCTATTAGGGGAAAAACCAGGGTGGATGTTAGTCCACAATAGTATACCTTGTTAAAAGTATAATGAAGAATAATGGGAATGCACATGCATTCAGGCACAATTCCTAGAGATCACTACTCAATTACAAGAGGGCTCACTTCCCAAAGAAGAAAAATACAGATTAGATCCACATGGTATGAACTGAGAAAGTAGCTTATCCAAAATCCTGATTACAGTTCCGATTAAGCACAAAAACACTCCTTCACACTTCGCTCAAACTTCTTCACACTTTTCTCTACAATCAAATAATATTCTCACATACACACATAGGAGCACACTGAGCATCCTTCAATTCGAACAAACAATTGCTCTTATATATTTGCAACATGAATTTCATCAACAACTTTGTCGGCCAAAAGAAATATGAAAATATAAAACATATATGCAATGTCGGCCCAAGTTTACAAATAAATTTCCAATACGAATCAAACACTGTCAGCCAATATTATGTTGTGGCCCAAAACAATATCCTCGAGCACACCAAACATTCAAATTTTAAACTCCAAGGATCCACAACACGTTACAACCACCATTTCTGCCAAGAACATGAAAACTCAGACACATATGAGAAAAAACTTCAACCACAAACACATCGATCAACACAAACATGCAACAAAGATATTAAATGATCTAGAAGCATCCACACACAACAAGAACCAACATAGAGACATCTGCAAAAATTGAAATTACTAGAATTACATAAACTTCAATCAGCAACACAAACTGAAACCACATAAATATTGTTAGAACACATCTGTTCGTAACACTATCAAAACTTCACACAGACCTTTGAAACTTCCAGTGGATAAACTAGATACTCTTAGAAATAAACCCTTTATCCCACAACAATTGATCATCAACGTATGGATCAAGACACCTTCATGACCTTCACTGATCCACTGGCAACCTACAACTCTTTCCTTTAACAATTTTCTCAATATCCTCGACATATACATCCTTCAATACATCAAATGCTAATAGTGTTGACATCAATGACAACCACATATCAAAAACACAACCACAACATCCAACAATCTCCCCTTTTGGCATTGATGGAAAAACATGATGTGAAAAACACCATCAACACAACTCTCAATCAACACTTACTCCCCCTTAGATTCAGACTCTTCTTCCTCAACTTCTACATGATCTTCTCTCCACAAGACTCTTCTCCCCAGATAAACAATAGTTTTTCATATGACTCTTCTCCCCCTTTGACATCAATGGAAAAGATAAAAATTATCTTCCCACATACAAGCTCTGAACCACATATCTGCACATCTGACTACTCCCTCTAAGTAGCAGCCACAAAAACATCAATCCGAATCAGAATGTAGCTTTGAAGCATACAGATTGATGCAAGTAAATGCAACTCTAGTTCATATCAAGAGGAGTAATCACCCCTAGCATTCCTCTGAGATACTCAAAAGTATCCTTTGGCAACGACTTGGTGAAGATGTATGCAACCTGTTCTTTGGTAGGCACATACTCCAATTTGACTTCTTTCTCATTCACTTTTTCCCTTAGGAAATGAAACTTGATTGATATATGCTTGGTCTTAAAGTGTAGCACCAAATTCTTTGATATGTTAATTGCACTTGTATAGTAATGGGTTCATCATATACTACTCTAATATCTTTTAGCATCTGTTTCATCCATATCACTTGAGTACAATTATTTGCAACAACAATATATTCTGCCTCAGCAATAGATAGGGAAATGGAATTCTACTTTTTACTCAACCAAGACACCAACTTCCTTCCTAGGCAAAAGGCACCACCACTAGTAATTTTTCTGTCATTTACATCTCCTACCCAATCCACATCAGTATATGCACTTAGAGTAAGATCATCATCTTAGGATACCAAAGCCCAAAATCAACTGTTCCTTTCAAATATCTAAAGATTCTCTTTACAACTGTCACATGAGATTCTTTGGATCAACCTGAAATCTAGCAACCATACATACAACATTCATGATGTCTAGTTTGGTTTGAGTTAAGTAGAGCAATCCACCAATCATTGACCTATATCTTGTTTGATTTTCCTTAGGAGAATCATCATTCTGTGTTAACTTGCATCTGGTTACCATGGGTGTACCAGTAGGCTTTGAGTCTTCCATGCCAAACTTCTTCAACAACTCTCACATATTTGGACTGAGATATGAAAATCCCATTGTCTAACTGAGTGACTTGCAATCCCAAAAAGAACTTCATCTCTCCAATAATACTCATTTCAAATTCACTTTTCATTTCATCAACAAACTTCATACATAGATCATCATCTCCTCTAAAGATGATGTCATCAACAAAGACTTCAATAATCAATTCTTTATCATGATCCAACTTAAAATATAAATTGTTGTCAACAATACCTTTATTAAATCCAAGCTTTAGTAAGTATTTATCCAGTCTAGCATACCAGGCTCTGGGGGCTTGCTTGAGTCCATACAATGCTTTCTTCAATCAACAAACCATGTCTTCCTTGTCAGTCAGTTGAAATCCATCTGGCTGTTCAACATATACTTCTTCTAACTCACCATTCAAAAAAGTTGACTTCACATCCATTTGATAGACTTTATAGTTCTTATATGTAGCATAAGAAAGAAGTAATCTTACAACTTCAATTTTGGCAATAGGGGCAAAGGTTTCTTCAAAATCAATACCTTTCATTTGTGAATACCCTTTACATACTAGTCTTGCTTTATTCTGGATCACTTCACCTTGTTCATTCAGCTTATTCCGAAAGACCGATTTAGTACCAATCACATTTTTGTCTTTAGGTCTGGAAATACAAATCCATGTATTATTCTTTTCAATCTGCATCAGTTCTTCCTTCATAACTTCCATCTAGTATTCATCATTGCAAGCTTCATTTACATTTTTAGGCTCAGTTTTGGAAATCAGGTAATACTCTTCTGTAATCCTTCTTCTAGTCTGTAACCTTTGTTTTTGTCTCCTATAATTTGATTTTCTGAATGATTCAATCTCACATACCTTGGATTTTTAGGATTCACTCGCACTTTTGGTTCTTCTTTTCTTTCTTCTGCACTTCCATTTGTCTCTTCTTCTTGACTTTCTTGATTTACTAGAACAATTTGAACTTGATTATGTGTTTGAGCATTCTTCCCTTTGTCTGAACTATCTTGTTGGTCATCTGAATCATATTCACAGTATCTAGATGATCTATCAAAGTCCTCATCAACCCTGACATTTGCACTTTCAATCATTTTTCTTAATCTTCTGTTATAACATCGGTAAGCCTTGCTCTTGGTAGAGTAACCTAGAAAGATTCCTTCATCACTCCTTGCATCAAACTTTCCTATGTCCTCATCTCTCTTAATGTAGCACTTGCTTCCAAAGATCTTGAAAAATTTAACAGTAGTCTTATAACCAAACCATAGCTCAAAAGGAGTCCTCCCAGAAATACCATTAACATTTACCCGATTTAAAGTGTACATAGTAGTGTTTACAACTTCTCTCCAATAGATGTGAGGCACATTTCCTTCAATCATCATTGTTCTAGCAACATCCAGAATTGTTTTGTTCTTTCTCTCTACAACTCCATTCTGTTGAGGGGTTCAGGAAGCAGATAACGGTCTTTTGATTCCATGCTCTTCACAAAAAAATAATTGAACTCCCTGGAGGTGAACTCACCACCTCTATCTGACCTTAGGCATTTAATCTTCAGACCTTTCTCATTCTTTTCCATAGCTTTGAAACTTTTGAACTTCTCTAATGCTTCACATTTTTCTCTTAAGAAAGTGACCCATATCATCCTAGAGTAATCATCAATAAGCAACATAAAATACCTTTCTCCTTGTAGAATTTTGATTCTGGAGGGACCACATAGATCAATATGCACTAGCTCCAGTACTCCATTAGAATGATGCTTTTTACTCCAAAAAGAGACTCTAGTCTGTTTACCCATCTAACATTTCTTGCATATTGTGTTAGCAGTTTTCACTAGCTTAGGTAGATCTCTTACTGTTTGAATGGAACTTACCTTGAAAATGTTATCAAAATTCACATGACACAACCTCCTATGCCATAACCAACTTTCATCCACTTGAGCAATTAAACAACTTACATTACCAACACTTAGGTGAAAAATATTACCTTTTGTCTTTGTGCCTAAAGCAATCATATTTCTAGAACTTCCAAGTGTTGTGCATCTTCCATCCTTGAACTGAAGATCATAACCCTTGTCCACCATATGTCCAACACTCAACATGTTATGCTTTAAGCCTTCAACATAAAGGACATCATTAGTGTTATGTTTACCACCAAGACAAATAGATCCTCTGCCATATATCACACCAACATTGTTATCTCCGAATCTTACAACCCCACCATCATATTTCTCTAGACTTACAAATTTGCTTTTGTCACCAATCCCTTAGATATTTTTTGTTGTCTATCACCATTATTCTGTACTATACAGATTCATACAATCCATACTGGTCATACATTGTTGATGACATCACTATAAAGTCTCAAGATAAAGGTATATTTTGCAATCACCATCACTGCATCATCCAATACCACATTGACCAAATTTATGCATAATTAGTTTGTAGAGATATGGTCATTGTGCTAAAAATTCATTTTTTTAATAAAAAAATTTAAAAAGCCAAAGCCTCCTAGTTATACCATGCAAGCATATTGACTAGCACTTAGGGCTTACAACCTAGTGAGCATGTGGCTATGCCCACCACTAGTGAGCCTCCCCACTACTGTCAGTGGGTGGCGATGCTTTTTTTTAAACACCAATAGTGCCCTACGATCACATGGAGGACTGAGGGCTATCCCTTAGGGGGACCAAGTTTTTCCCCTAAGGCCCTAATTGGGAAATTTATTTTTGGGGGCCATATCTTGTGATCTAAGAGTGTTGGAAAACAAGGATAGACAACCGAGAGGGGGGATGAATCAGCTGTCACATATTATTTAAAATTTTCAATCTTAACTCAAACTTAACTTAACTCAATTTCAGATTTGATGCATGAACAATAAACCATAGACAATCAACACATCGGAAACACTAAGAACACCAAGATTTTTATGTGGAAACCCTATTAGGGGAAAAACCATGGTGGATGTTAGTCCACAATATTATACCCTGTTAAAAGTATAATGAAGAATAATGGGAATGCACATGCATTCAGGCACACTGCCTAGAGCTCACTGCTCAATTACAAGAGGGCTCACTGCCCAAAGAAGAAAAATACGGATTAGATCTGCAGGGTTTGAACTGAGAAAGTAGCTTCTCCAAAAGCTTGATTATAGTTCCGATCAAGCACATAAACACTCCTTCACACTTCGCTCAAACTTCTTCACACTCTGCTCAAACTTCTTCACACTCTGCTCTATAATCGAATGATATTCTCACATACACACATAGGAGCACATCGAGCATCCTTCAATTTGAACAAACAACCGTTCTTATATATCTGTAACATTAATTTAATCAACAACTTTGTCGGCCAAAAGAAATATGAAAATATAAAACATATATGCAATGTCGGCCCAAGTTTACAAATAAATTTCCAATGTGAATCAAACACCGTCGGTTAATATTATGTTGTGGCCCAAAAAAGCATCCTCGAGAGCACC
Source organism: Sequoia sempervirens (assembly GCA_007258455.2). Lineage (NCBI taxonomy): Eukaryota > Viridiplantae > Streptophyta > Pinopsida > Cupressales > Cupressaceae > Sequoia > Sequoia sempervirens. The sequence continues at coordinate 135,260 of VDFB02077656.1, forward strand.
AAACATTGAAATTTTAATCTCCAAGGATCCACAACACGTTACAACCACCATGTTGGCCAAGAACATGAAAACCCAAACACATATGAGAAAAATATTCGACTACGAACACACCAATCAACACGGACATGCAACAAAGATAGAGAATGATCTAGAAGAATCCACACACAACAAGAACCAACATAGAGACATTTGCAACAACTGAAATTACTAGAATCACATAAACTTCAATCAACAACACAAACTGAAACCACATAAATATTGTTAGAACACATCTGTTCGCAGCATGATCAAAACTTCACTCGAACCTCTGAAACTTCCGGCAGATAAACTAGATACTCTCAACAATAAAACCTTTAGTCCACAACAATTGATCATCAACGTACAGATCAAGACACCTTCATGACCTTCACTGATCCACTGGCAACCTGCAATTCTTTCCTTTAACAATTTTCTCAATATCCTCGACATATATAACCTTCAATACATCAAATGCTAATAGTGTTGACATCAATGACAACCAAATATTAGCAACACAACCACAACATCCAACAAAGAGTCTATTTTTCAAAAAGGAGATATCTTTGAAATTTTGGTTTCAAGCACTTCACAATGGTGCAAGTCATTTTGCTAATTTTTTTTGCAGGTATAATTTATTGTTGATTGAAGTCAGATCTCCCTTTTGGACCTCCGAGCTCATAAATTTTTGCCAGTTTATATGTTTTTCATGATTGCAACGACATTTGAAAGATATTCAGGTTCTCTTAAGTCCTATTCATGCACTTTTCCTAGATTCAACCCCATGTACCTTTTATTTATATTTGTGTATATTTACCTTTTGGTTAATTACTTGGACATCCTAACTCTTGGAGATATTCTATTTTTTTGGGAGGGCTTCATTTCAGTATTGATTCAATTTTGGGAGGTTTCATAATAGATTTTTGTAGTATATTGTCTATTTTTCTCTCTTGGTGCTTGTTTCTCTAATGGTTGAACCAACATAATTTGAGGTACTCCTCATAATTATCACACATGAAAAGTAAGAATGCAAAGGTTACTTTGGTCCAAGGGTTTATGGTCTACCTTGGGTGATCATCAACCAAATTTTACTAGGGAATATGGAAGATTTTCTTATATGAACAAATTTGATGAGGCTATGGGATTAATTGCATTGCATGTTTTTGAAAGCCTATTCTTCCATATTGAGTATTTTAGTATACATGACAAGTATGAGATAAGTACAAAGAATTGTTTAGTTCAGTTAGTGATGTTCATGTTTTACAGTTAGAGACATAATCAACATCTCTTTCCATAAATTCATTTCCTAGCGTTAAAGACTATTTGGTTAAGTTCAAATTTGGATAAGATCTCAATTGATTAGATGTGGGAAAGATAATCTGATAAGGAATATATATTCTTGATTTTATCAAAGTTGAATGGGCCATTTTCTTTCTTTCCTTCATTTTACTCCACTATGGATGACCTAGGTGAAGCTTTTAACGTGCCTTCTTTTGAAACATTTTGTGATCTATTGTCTTGAGAGTAAGAAAATTTTATTCAATTGGATGTAATTTCTAAGAATTAGACATTGTTAGCACAATCACCTAAAGGAAAAACGTAAGAATAAATATAAAACCAAGATAAAATCTAATGAGACTCCTACCTCTTCCAAATAGGATAAAACTAATAAGGAGAAACCTCAATGTCCATATTGCAATAAACCAGGGCATGCTGAACATAATTATTATAAGAAAGAGATAGATGAAATTATATAACTTCTTAAGGAGCATAACATTTCTTTTCCTTCAAAGTATTCTAGTTCACTTTATTCTTCTTCACAACCCTCATCATCCACACATTCAGGATCATCATGCCACGATAAGGAATTGATAAGATGGAAGATAAAGCACTTGTTGTAACTAAATTTATTGATTCTGTTGGATGAATTCTTGACTATGGACCTTTCGCTCACATGACATGTTCACCAAATCCATTCTTGACATTTGAGCCTTCCCTTGTAACCAAGATATTGATGGCTAACAAGTACTTGACTATTTGTTGCAAAGGAGATATTGACATGGGTATTGGGAGCTTTAAAAATATCCTATATATTCTCAAGCTTGCCAATAATCTTCTTTTTTTATATTACATTGCACATAGTGGTACAAGGAAGTCTATTGAATTTACTCCAAATTTAGTGTTCATTAGATATTTGCACACTAGGCAGCTCATTGCATTGAGAAAGGTTGATCATATTGCCAATGTTTATGTATTTTCATATTTTGGTTCTATTCCTAATGAGGATTCTAGAGCTCCTACTCTTGCATTGAGTGTGGATAGTTCTTTCGAGGGTTATATTGGTCACTTAAACCTTTGTGTTAAGGTTCCTCCTACTTCTTTAGATTTCAGTGTTGCTATGCATTCTATTAATTTTGTTCAACATGATTTTGGTTCTTTAGATTTGGCTTTGTGGGATGGCTACTTGACAAGCATATGTGATTTGGTTTGTCATTCTCATATTATAGATTTGGAGGAAACATTTGAGGGGATTTCTCTCCTCTTTGATGATTGTTGCAAGCCAACTATTGTCTCATCATCATTATCTTTGGAGATTGTTCCTAAGTTTCCACATAGTCTTGATTTGTTCTCTTTTGGATTATCACCTGATTTTGCTGAGACATATTATTGCATGGAGAAACTTGATCCTTTCTCAAAGACACATTTTGAGGCTTCTTATCTCATCTCCCTTCACAGAGTTGCAATTTCTTCAGTATTGTCCATTGGACTTGTTTCTTCCCAAAGAGAGACATGTTTGCAGGCATTGGATTCTCTTTTGTCCTCAAGCATTTTTCATTGGATTTGGAGATACTTCATTATGGGGGAATATATAGTCTCTTTCTCTCCTATAGGAGAGGAGTATCTATTGCATCTTTGTGATGAATGTTGTCTTTGGGGGGTATTTTTGAGACCTCCATTTATATCTCCTTTCATCATTTGTATATGATGGTCTCCATGCACTCTCTCTTTTGGAGAGGGGTTTTCTTCCATGTCATTTTTCTCCTTTTATTTGTTTGTAAGAGATAATTTGTAAATGGATACCTAACATGGCCTTGTAGTCAAGACCCATCCTTGCATTTTTGAATCATTTGCATAATGATCTACTCCTTAAGTTGCGCTTAAGGGGGGATGGTGTAAATTGTTGTAAGTATGAAGGTGTTGTCATTGATGTCAACAAGCTGGTGTTTTCATTGATGTCAACTATGGGTTGATGAAGGTTGTTGCATGATGAAGATGTTGAGGATATTGAGAAAATTGTGAAAAAGAGGAAAACCATTTGTTGCAATTTGTGCATGTATAGTTGAGATATTGAGGAAGTGTTGTGAGTCAATGGAGCTATCTTTATGTTGCAGTATCTGGAGATGTGTTGTAATGAAGTAAAATATTGAGCTGGTGTTTCTGGTGCTTGGTTTCAAAGTGCTTTTGAAAAAAATTGATAAACAGAGAAAACAATGTTGTTCAAGTGTTCAGAACGTGCTTCGGGATGTGCTTCACGTTTCTTCTATGTTGATGCTATGCTTGTGTAGATCTGATATGTTGTTCAAGGTTGTCAATTGTTGCAATATCTAGAGTTTGGTTTTTTGGATCACTGTGCAGAGTATGATATGTTCACCAATGCATGAACTAGGTTTCCAATGTTGTCTACTATGGTATGAGAGAAATGTATTTTCTCTACATTTCTTCGTAGTTTTGTTTCAGGTTGTACGGATCTTGGAAGTTGCTCATGTTGCTTATATCTTTTAGAATTCAAGTTTTATCTTGATTTTGTACAACACAATGTGTGTTTCATGCGTTGATGTGCGTATGAGGTTAACCAGATGTTCTGGGTTGATGTATTTCTATGATGCAAGTTTGGATGAAGTCTTTGTTGGATCTTAGGTGGTTTGTGGATTGTTCTAGATCATGTAAAGGATATTTTTTTGGTCAACATGTTGTCTTGATCAAGTGGGAAGCGTGTACTTAATAGTTTTATGGTGTTTAACATGGGTAATGACTGACTTGGTGTTAACATTTCATGTGAAACTTCTTCAAAGTTTGTGGAAGCGTGTTAAGGTGTGTTAGGGAAAATTTGGGTCCTAACTAAGGATTTATATGGGTCACCTTCATTCCTATCCACTGTAGGAATGTTTGGGTGCCAACCTAATTTGAAATTATAAATGTAAAGGATGTGTTAACAACCTTGGAGAAGGTTTTCAAGGTTGAGGGTGATATAAATAAGAGTGGTTTTGTTGGAAGATCTAAAGATAGATGCAAGATAGATGCAAGTGATGAATGTGGTGTGAATTGCAAAAGTATAAATGTGAATTTGAGCAGAGCAGTGAAAAATTCAAAGTGTTGGACTTTTAAAAGTATTGAGCTGAAGGTGTCCGCAATCTTTCAAACAAGGCTACAAGAGTGCTAGAGTAATTGTGGTGGATTCCTTGTTGCATTGAGATAGTGTTCTCTATGTAACATTTATCTTCTATCTTATTTTCATATTCTAAGCAATGAGCTTTGGCTGTGAGCCTTATTGGACAGTGTGTCCTATTCTGACAGTGAGCCCTTGTATCGATTTTGCAATTACTTATATTGTGAGCTAATCCCCACCATGATTTTTCTCTCATTGGATTTTCCATATAAATCTAGTGTTCTCTTGTGTATGGTGTTGTTTCAATTTCCGTTATCTGCATTTCATGATTAATCACTATAACAAAATAAGGGTTTAATGAATGCTTGTTGATCTAATTATTGTTGAGGGTTTTTGATGTTTTAATTTGATACAACTGATTCACTCCCCCCTCTCAATTGTCTTATTCATTCAATAATTGATATCAAAGCAAGGTTCCTTGGAGAAGAGCTTGGCCGCTTGAGGTAGATCCGGGATGGAGAACAAGTTAGATTACCCTAAGTTTGATGGCACAAACTATGCTTTTTGGAAGACAAAGATGGAAGGATATTTGGCATTCCATGGATATAAGATCGAAAAGGCAATAAAACTCAATATGTTGCACCTACGAATGGTCCAAGCACAAGTGATGAGATCAAGGCACATGAGGTAAATGCTAAGGCAAGATTTATTCTTGTGAAAAATCTTTCAAATTTTGAATTGGTAAAAGTTATGAATCTTAAGATTCCTAAAGAAGTTTGGGATAAGCTAGAGAGCATTTATGAAGGAGATGATACGGTTAAACAAGAAAAATTGTAGAATATGAAGGCACAATTTGAGACCCTGCAAATGTCTGAAGATAAAACAATTACAATCTACATGCAGAGAGTTGATGAGTTGGTAAGTGCAATGAGAGGTCTTGGTGCACAATTCAGAGAACTTAGGGTGGTAAGAAAATTTCTCAGATCTCTTCCCAATTCTTACAGTGAAAAGGTATCTACTATTGAGGAAGTTACAAATTTTAATACTTATTCTAGAGATCAATTGCTTGCTACACTAACTTCATTTGAAATGAGAAAACTTGGTTTGAAAAATGACACAAAAGTGGAGGATGCTTTCAAGGCTAGAAAATCATAAAAGGTTGAAGATTCAGATGGAGAAGATTTTGATGATGTGGAAGCTAACTTTGTAAAAAAAATGAAAAAGGACACTGGTAAGTACAAAGGTAAACTACCTTTCAAATGTTTTAGCCATGGAAATATAGGCCATTATGCTTCAAGATGTCTAAATAGAGCTGCAAACAAATAAAGTAAGGAGAACAAAGGAAAGATGATTAAAAGAAGTTACTATGTTAGAAAAGATGCTGGTATTTTCGATGATGAATCTGATTATGGAGATGCTGATGAGAATGTATGCTTGTTCTTAGCTTTAAAAGATGAATCTACTTCTGCTAACTTTGAAAGTTTTGTGAAGGAAAGTGTTCCAGAGAAGAAGGATAAGGTCGATAGTGGCTGCCCTAATCACATGACTGGAGAAAAAAGTAAGTTTGTTAAACTTGAAAAGTATGATGGAGGATTAGTTAAATTTGGAGATGATTCAAGAGCTAAGATTTGTGGAATAGGTTTAATTAGTTTTGATGGCAAGCATAATACTAAAGATGTTTACTATGTTAAATGCTTAAGGCATGAAAAATGCATAGCAAAGGATATAATATTGTGTTTAATGATGAAAAATGTGAGATCAAAAACGGGTCTAGAATTGTGATTGCCACTGGTAAGAGGACATATGGAAATATCTACCAGCTCAAGGATGTTGATGGTCATTGTTTTATGTCTCAGATTAATGATAGTTGGTTATGGTACCAGAAGATGTGTCACATGAATTTTGATAATTTAGTTAGAACCAATTCAGTTCATGTAGTAAGAGACCTACCAAGAATCACAAATCCTATCAATGTCATTTGCAAAAAATGCCAATTTAGAAAACATATAAGGAATAGTTTCAAGGGAAATGAACAATATACTACTAGACTACTGTAATTAATACAAACAGATCTTTGTGATCCTACAAGGGTGAGAAGTCTTCAAGGTAACATGTATTTCATACTTTTGATTGATGATTACTCTAGAATGACATGGGTTACTTTTTTAAGAGAAAAATATGATGCTCTAGATAGATTCAAAATATTTAAAGCTATGGTTGAGAATGAAATGGATTTGAAAATAAAATGTTTGAGGTCTGAAAAAGGCAGAAAATTCACCTCCAATGAGTTTAACATGTTTTGTGAAGTTTATGGAATAAAGAGGCACTTGTTTTCCCCTAGAAATCCTTAGAAAAATGGAGTGGTCGAAAGGAAAAACCAGATTGTTCAAGAAGCTATTATGACTATAATGAAATAAGCTAACCTTTTGAAAGTCTACTGAAGAGAAGTAATTCACATTGTTGTTTATATACTTAACATAGTTAAAGCCAAAGCTAACAACACAAAGACTCCCTATGAGTTGTGGTATGGAAGGATTCCTACTGTCAAGTACTTTAGAGTATTTGGAAGCAAGTGTTATATCAGAAGAGATAAAGAAAACTTAGGAAAGTTTGATGCAAGGTCTGGTGAAGGTATCTTCCTTGGATACTCTACTAAAAGAAAAGCTTATAGATGTTACAACAAAATTCTAAGAAAGATTGTTGAAAGTGAAAATGTTAAGGTTGATGAAGATTTGTAGAATTCAGTTGTTATAGATGGATGTGTGTCAATTGAGCTTGCTTATGGAGAAGAAGAAGAAGAAAAGGCTAAGGAAAAAAAGTGTAGAATGAAGAGGAAGGAGCTTCAAAAAATACCCCTAAGACCCCTCAGTATGTGCAAAGAAATCATTCCGATGGACATATCATTGGAGACAAGAAGAAAGGAGTATTGACAAGAAGTAAAGCTACTGAAGCTGAGGTAAATCTATGTTTACTCTCTAAAATTGAACCCAAAATAGTGAGTGAGGCATGCAAAGATGAAAATTGGATGAAGGTAATGGAAGAACTTATACAGATTGAGAAAAAATAGACTTGGGAACCGGTTCCTAGGCCAACAAACAAGAACATAATTGGAGCTAAGTGGGTATTTAGAAACAAACTGAACGAGAATGGAGAAGTGGTAATAAATGATGCAAAGGGAAAGATTTTTCAAAACTCAGTGGGCTTCAATAACAAAGAAATGTGATTCTCACAACTATCTTTCTAAGGTTATCTAACCTTTCAATGGTGGCTTCTAACAATACCCTATTTACTACTCCAAACACTTGTTATTCTAGACAAAAAATCTCAAAAGGAGCCCAAATTCACCTAACTTTTGCACACTCAAACCTTAAAGTTCTTAAACACACTCCAAAGACTTCTTACTAACTATTCTTGATGTTGGAATAATGTGCCTCAATCTCATAGGCTGAAACCTCTGGAAGAGCAAATTCGATGTGACATCATTTCTGTCTGGCCGATTGGCAGTTGTGAAATCTTGTGGAATGTTCAAGTCACCGAGACCTTGTTGATGTCTTGCCGACTGGAGCTATCGCTGTGACTTGTAGTGTTCGATGTAACCCTCTGCCAAGTGGGTTGCTCTGGTCGACAGGTTGTTCATAGTGGTTATCGGTGAGACTTGTGGCGACAGAAGTCTTCGGGGAAAGATTTGAACACTCGGTATGACTCATACCAATATGAGATGTCTCATCGACAGTTATTCACTAGAAGACATCAGAGTAGCACATAAGGGTTCAGTAAGAACTCTTAGCCATAGTTGGTATGTCTCACCGACAGTGTTACACTCAGAGTGATCGGGGAGAGACTTGAACACTCGGTAAGAAATCTTGGCGATGGTTGTTTGTCTTGCCGATGTTATAGTTTGTTATCGATATGACTCTTGGCAAAAGGTGGTCTCGGGGTAACTTGGAGATTTTGATAAGAACTCTCAGCAATAGCGATAAGTCTTGCTGACGGTAGTTTATTTCGGTATGACTTGAAGGGCTCAGTGTAATCTCTTGGCAAAGAGCGATAGTCTCACCGATGAGAATGCTAATGTCTAAGTGACTTTGGAACTTCGGTATGATCTCTTGGAAAATAGCGATTGTCTTGGCGACAGCGCTACATGTGATGGATATCGGTATGATGTCTTGGCGATAAGGGGAAGTATGAGCGATAGATTTTGAACTCGATGTAATCTCTTGTTGATTCTGATGAATCTAGCTGATATCGACAGTTGGGCTTTGTGGCATTGGGGAGACACGGTTAGTGTCTCACCGACATGCGAATACATTTTGAACACCTTTGACTGATTGACTATCCTACGTGGTTTATCCTCGACCAAGCAGGGAGTAGAATGGGAACCGCTAGTAGTTGGACTGTTGCGGCCGTTATTGAGAGGAAGATCGACAGACCATGGGCTTCATGGATATACTCAGAAATTGAAGATTGTGATCGGTTCGATCAATAGTTGGACGATCAGTGGGATGAATAGTTTGATGTGTGATCAATGAATTCAATTATGAGAGCATTGTAATTTGAATGTTCCTGTAGAAGGTTGATCAAGGATTATGCTGTTGTAAATTGACATCAGAGAGTGAAGCCTGTACTCTATATGTAATTTGTTTACTATAATACAAAGGGGTTTTTCTTAGTGTGGTGGGTTTTTCTCCAATAAGGGTTTTCCCACGTAAATCTGGTGTTCATATGTGTATGTTCAATTCTCTGTTTCTGCTATTTTTTTTTCAACTGTATCTTAATTGGACTGTAATTGAAAATTTAAAAGTACCTCTACATTCTTCCTTGAGGTTTTGACATTAGGAGAGTTGTTTCCGCACCTTAGCTTTCCTTACAAGTGGTATCAGAGCCTAGCCAGTTGTGTTATCCTTGTGGGTATGTTGGGTTTTTTGAGTCAATTCTGTTCAGTGGAAGTCTTGTAGAAGTTTGGTAATTTGAATTATAGGTTAAGATGGCAAGCACATCAGGAAAGATTGAAATTGAGAAATTCAATGGCAACAATTTTGAGTTGTGGAAACTTAAAATGGAAGATCTGTTGGTTGATCATGATCTTTGGATTGATGTGTTTGGAACGAAGCCTACATGCATGAAGCAAGAGGATTGGGACCTTGCAGATAGAAAATCAAAGGGGCTGATAAGGCTCTATTTAGCACTCTGTTCATGAAAAAAAGATTGCATCTTCCTTGTGGAAAAGACTGGCAACTATTTATCAGGGCAAGTCCTTGGTGAATAAATTGTTCTTGAGAAGGAAGTTGTACTCTTTGAGAATGCAGGAGGGAGGGTCCGTTGCTGATCATTTGAACACATTCAACATGCTGATTGCATAGTTAATATCTGTGGGTGTGGAGATTGATGAAGAAGATTGTTGTATGCTGTTATTGTGTTCTTTGCCAGATTCTTGGGATCACCTGGTGATGGCTATTGGGAGTACGACATCCACTTTTAAGATGGAAGATGTTGTTGCTTCTTTGTTATCAAAAGAGATGAGAAGGAAATCTTCTGAGATGGCGAATGAGGCTCTTGCTATTAGAGGCAGATCGAAAGAAAAAGGCAAGAAGAAGGACAAGAAGTCCAAATCCAAATCAGAAGGGAGATCAAAGTCTCTTGGCAAGAAGTCTAAGGTGAAGTGCTAGAATTGTGGGCAACCTGTTCATGTTCAAAAGGATTGTAAAGAGGAGAAAAATAAGAAGAAGAATTCTTCCAACAATGATTCTTCTTAGAGTGATGCAAATGCCTTAATTGCAACCGTGGCTATGCAGACATCAAATGATGTCTGGCTGATTGATTTTGGAGCATCTTTCCACATTACATCTCATAGAGACTAGTTCACGAAGTATGAAAAATACGAGGGTGGAAAGGTGTGATTGGCAAGTGATTCATCTTTGGAAATTGTTGGTCGTAGAAGAGTCAGAATTCAATTCCCTGATGGAAGAGTGAAGGGAATCAATGATGTAATGCATATACCAGGTCTGGCTCGAAACTTACTTTCTGTTAGTATGCTAAATGATATTGGAGTGCAAGTCACATTCTATGGAAATGGCTGCAAGATGACTAGAGGCTCTATGGTGCTAGCAAGGGGTGCTCGAATTGGTACCTTGTATAAGCTGGATGCACATGCTATTCAATGCAATAGTGTCTCTGCAAAGTCACTGAAAGTTACTCATGGAGAAAAGATGGTAAAATTTCCTGATAGTGTAAACTCTATGGAAGTTAAATTTCTAACAAAAAAGACTATGCTCTGGCATCATAGGCTAGGCCACATTAGAAAGGTTTAAAAACCTTGAAAAATAAAAACCTAGTTGAAGGGATTGATGATTGTAACCTCGACTTTGAATTTTGTGAACATTGTATATATGGTAAACAACACCATGTTTCATTTTATTCCAGCCCTCACAAATCTTCTGGTTTGCTTGATTACATACATTCTGATGTTTTTGGTCCAATGAATGTTCCTTCTTTTTCTAAGTCAAGGTATTATGTATCGTTTATTGATGATTATTCAAGAAGGGCATTTGTCTATTTTTTGAAAAGTAAATCAGAAGTGTTCAGTCAGTTTAAGGAATTTAAGAACCTTGTAGAAAATCAGACTGGAAGGAAAATAAAATGTTTAAGGATTGATAATGGTGGTGAATTTTTTTTTGATGATTTCAAGAGGTACTATAAAGATCATGGAATTAAAAGACATAAAACTACACCTTACACTCTACAGCAAAATGGAGTTGCAGAAAGGATCAACAAGACAGTGATGGAAAGAGCACGAAGTATGTTGAGCAGTGTTGGCTTGGAGGAGAAGCTCTGGGTTGAGGCAGTTGCAACATGTTATTTGGTAAATTGTTCTCCGAATTCTGCTCTTGTTGAGAAAAAACTTTTGGACACATGGTCTAGTAAGAAGCCCTCTCTAAGACACATTTGTGTTTTTCGCTGAGGCATATGCATATGTGCCGAATGAGAAAATATCTAAATTGGAGAACAAGGTTGTTAAATGTATTTTTATTGGCTATAGTGCTGGCATAAAATGATACAAGTTTTTGAATATTGGTGCAGAGAAGGTTCTATATAGCAGAAGTGTTATCTTTTGTGAGCTGAAACCTTCTACCTTGGGTATGCAGTCAGAGACAATATCAAAAAACAAAAAGGATGTAGTTGAAATTCCTTCGACACCAGAGAAAGGCGAATTGAAAATTCAAAATGTACTTTAAACTAAGGAGAGCTCAAGTAGTTCTGAGAGTTCTAATGAAGAACAACCTCAGCCTCAGCAAGTGAGGAGGTCAACTCATGAAAGAAAGCAACTTGATAGGTATGGGTTCTCTTTGATAGATTCTACTTGTGCCTATGCTTTAATTTCTAGCACTGATGAGCCTAGGACTGTGAAAGAGACATTTAGAATGTCTGATTCAAACTCTTGGTTGGAAGCCATGAATAAAGAAATGGCATCATTAGAAAAGAATGATACTTGGAGTTTGGTGCCCTTGCCTGAAGGCAGAAAAGCTGTGGGATGCAAATGGGTATTTAAAAAGAAAATAGGTCTGGATGGCAGTGTGGAAAAATATAAGGCAAGGTTGGTTGCGAAGGATTATTCCTAGGTAGAGGGAATTGATTATGGATAAATTTTTTCTCCTGTAGCTAAGCTGACATCTATTAGATTTATTTTGTCACTTGCAGCAGCGTATGACTTAGAGATCAAATAGATGGATGTGAAGACAACATTTCTTCATACTGATCTTGAAGAAGAAATTTATATGTCCCAGCCTAAGCACTTTGTGGAGAATGGTAAAGAAAGATTGGTTTGCAAGTTGAAAAAATCTTTGTATGGATTAAAGCAGTCTCCTAGAAAGTGGTACCAAAAGTTTGACACTTTTGTTTTGTCATTGGGATTTGTAAGATCAAAATCTAATCATTGTGTGTATTATAAAGTTGAAAGTGATCGAGTTCTTATTATTGCTCTCGATGTTGATGATATACTGTTCATAGGCAATAGTAAGATAATGATTTTTGATCTTAAGTCTCAGTTGTTTACAAAGTTTGAAATGAAAGATCTTGGTGCAACAAGGTATATTCTAGGAATGGAGACAACCAGGGACAGGAATAGTAGAAAACTTTGGCTCAGTTAGAGTAAGTATGTTAAGACTGTTCTAGAGAGATTTTGTATGAATGATTGCAAGCAGCTAGTTCCAATTTTGCAAGGAACAAAGCTATCTGTTGAAGACTATCCAAAATCTCCTATTGAGATGGAGGACATGACCAATGTACCTTATGCTAGTGTAGTTGGCAGTCTTATCTATGCAATGGTCTGTACAAAGCTAGACATTGCCCAAGCAGTGGGAGTACTTAGTCGGTTTATGGCTAATCCTGGAAGGACACATTGGGATGTTGTGAAAATAGTATTTAGATATTTGAAGGGCATTTCAGAATATGCTTTATGTTACCATGGGAACTTGGTTGAATCACAAAGGAATCTTAGTATTCGAGGCTATGTGGATTTTAATTGGGCAGGGGACATTGACAGCAGAAGATCCACTATTGGATATATTTTCATGTTGAATGGTGGTGCAGTGAGTTGGATGAGTAAGCGGTAGGCTATAGTCGCTTTGTCCACTACAGAGGAATAATACATGGTAGCAACACATGCCTATAAAGAAGCAATTTGGTTAAAACGTTTGTGTTCTAACATTGGTTTTGATGTAGGGAAAATAACAATTTATTGTGACAGTTAGAGTGCTATTTGTTTGGCAAAGAATCCTACTTTCCATGCCAGGATGAAACATATAGATGTACAATATCATTTTGTACGAGATATGGTGGAGGATGGAAAGGTCTCCTTAGAAAAAGTGGATACTCTGGAGAATGTTGCAGATGCATTGACGAAGCCAGTGAGCACAAACAAGTTCAGGTGTTGTGCCAGTTTGATGGGCCTTAGTGCCGATGAATTTTAGTAGTTTTGTTGTGCTCTGGAGGTGCCTGTGTGATCTTTGTCAAGTGGGAGATTGTTGGAATAATGTGCCTCAATCTCACAAGCTGAAACCTCTGGAAGAGAAAAGTCGGTGTGACATTATTTTTGTTTGGCAGATTGGCAGTTGTGAAATCTTGTGGAATGTTTAGGTCACCGAGACCTTGTTGATGTCTTGTCAACTAGAGATATCACTGTGACTTGTAGTGTTCGGTGTAACCCTCTGCCGAGTGGGTTGGTCTGGCCGACAAGTTGTTCATAGTGGTTATCAACGAGACTTGTGGCGACATAAGTCTTCAAGGAAAGATTTGAACACTCGGTATGACTCATACCGATATGAGATGTCTCATCGACAGTTATTCACTAGAAGACATTGGAGTAACACATAAGGGTTCGGTAAGAACTCTTGGCGACAGTTGGTATGTCTCGCCGATAGTGTTACACTCGGAGTGATCGAGGAGAGACTTGAACACTTGGTAAGAACTATTAGCGATGAGTGTTTGTCTCGCCGATGTTATAGTTTGTTATCGGTATGACTCTTGGCGAAAGGTGGTCTTGGGGTAACTTGGAGACTTCGGTAAGAACTCTCAGCGATAGCGATAAGTCTTGTGGACAGTAGTTTATTTTAGTATGACTTGAAGGGCTTGTTGTAATCTCTTGACGAAGAGTGATAGTCTCACCGATGAGAATGCTAATGTATAAGTGACTTTGGAACTTTGGTATGATCTCTTGGAGAATAGCGATTGTCTTGGCGACAACACTACATGTGATGGATATCGGTATGATGTCTTGGCGACAAGGGGAAGTCTGAGTGACAGCTTTTGAACTCGATGTAACCTCTTACCAATTCTGATGAATCTGGCTGATATCGACTGTTGTTTTGTGGCATTGGGGAGACACGGTTAGTGTCTCACCGACATGCGAATACATTTTGAATGCCTTTGACCAATTGACTATCCTATGTGGTTTGTCCTCGACCGATTAGGGAGCAAAATGGGAACCGCTAGCAGTTGGACTATTGCGGCCATTACTGAGAGGAAGATTGATAGACCATGGGCATCATGAATATACTCAGAGATTGAAGATTGTGATCGGTTCGATCAATTGTTGGACGATTAGTGGGATGAATAGTTTGATGTGTGATCAGTGAATTCAATTCTGAGAGCATTGTAATTTGAATGTTCTTGTACAAGGTTGATCAAGGATTATGCTATTGTAAATTGACATCAGAGAGTGAAGCCCATACTTTGTATGTAATTTATTTACTGTAATACAAAGGGGTTTTTCTTGGTGTGGTGGGTTTTTCTCCCGTAAGGGTTTTCCCACGTAAATCTGGTGTTCATGTGTGTATGTTCAATTCTCTGTTTTTGCTATTTTTTTCAAGTGTATCTTAATTGGAATGTAATTTAAAATTTAAAAGAACCTCTGCATTCTTCCCTGAGGTTTTGACGTTAGGAGAGTTGTTTCCACACCTTAGCTTTCCTTACACTTGATAGTGGTTAAACTCAAAACCAAGCAATTCCAATAAACCCTTAAAGAGGCAGGGTTTACACAACAAAAAGGACAATATAAATACACTGTCTAACATAACTCACACAAACCATTGTATTTTCACTCCTTTGGTGAGCACATGATTTCATGTGTACAAAAAATTTGCACCAAGTTTCATATATATTTACCAATTGCAAAGAGACTTATGAATTAAATCAACTCGCTGAAAACCCTAGGCCTGAGAAGGAGTAGTGCAACACATTTCTTCCATAACTTGAGGAAAACATCACCAAATTGAATGAAATCATATACATTCAAACAATGAAATACATGACTATTTAATCATCACCTTTCAGACCTGTCCCAAGGTTGTACAAGTCTATACCACACTATTTTCTTCTTGTTTCATAGGAAAAACTGTCAAAAAATTTAAAAATTAAGTAACAGGGTATTTGATCAAATATTGCTCCCAATACTTCTTGGAGAATTTTCCTTCATTGATTTAGCCTCCAAAACTTACATGAGGCAATTACACACAAGCTTATTGTCCATTTTCCCCAATAGCCCTAATTACAATGTCATAAAATTTGACAATTTTTGCCACTTTTTGCAACTTTTCACATGTAAACAAAACAATTAAAGGACCCTTACATGACTACCATGGTCCTCATAAGACCTTATTTGAACCTTGAAAGCCAAAAACAAGAGTTGAGGACAATCCCCAACCTTGTAGCAAGACAAAACCCACCTAAGAATTCAAATTTTAGTTTTGGAAGGAAACCAGATAATTTGAAATCTAGGCCCAAGAAAACTATCAAAACCACCTAAGATTATCCAAATGGACCTCTCAAGGCCCCTACAATCACAATAAAAACTCCTAACATCCCAAGAAGCATAAAAAAAACCATTGAGAGTGATGCTCCTGCATCATACTCTAAGGAAAAGAAAAATAGCCTAGGTTCCACCTGAGAAGGTTTGCAACTATCCTCCCATGCTTGAGAATATCTAACTCTATCATCCATGTGCCATATTTAGTTGGGAGGCCCTTCCACTTGACCAAATAATGGAAATATTGTTTTCCCCTTGTCTTCTTGATCTCTTTGGTGTCAATGATCCACTCTAACTCTGTTATTTTGCTAGGTGGAAGATCCTTTTAGCCAATCAACATCTAAAATATGGTGTAAACTTGTTCCTTCATCAACAATAGTATCTCCTTCATAAGCATACAAATCAACAACATTAAAAATGGGGCATATGCCTACTCCACTAGGCAGTTCAATCTCATAGGCATTGTTGGAAAACTTGTGAACAATCCTACAAGGGCCTATATTCTTCATCTTCAACTTGGAATACTCACCTTTGGGAAACCTCTTCTTCCTGAGATGTGCCAAGACAAGATCTCCAACCTTGAAATTAACTTCACTTTGCTTCAAATCTGCCCTTTGTTTGTATTTTTCAACACTATTTTGGAGCTACTCTTTCACTTGTTGATAAATTTCTTGCATAGCAATGTAAAATTGCTCATCGTCCACACTTTTCTTCTCCATATCACTGAGATCTCTTAATTCAAACACTCCTCTTGGCTACATACCTTAGACCACTTGAAATGGACTCTTGCCAATGCTCCTATTCACTAATCATTATAAGCAAACTCTGCTTGAGGTAACTCACAAGATCCCACTGTTTAGGATGATCCTTTGAAAGGAATCTTAATAGATTACCTAAGCTCCTATTGACCACCTCAGTTTGGCCATCAGTCTAAGGGTGGTAGGCTGAGCTAAAACTAAGATTAGTACCAAACTTCCTCTACAATGTTCTCCAACAATGTCCTATAAACTTACTGTCTCTATCTAAAACTATGCTCAATGGAAATTCATGTAGTCTAACAACTTCTCTAAAGAAAAAACCTACAACATATGAAGCATCACTTGTAATTTTATTGGGAAAGAAATGGGACATTTTGGAAAACCTATTAACAACCACATAAATTGAATCAACACTTATTTGAGTCTTTGACAATCCCATGAAAAAATCCATACTGATAGATTCTGAATGCCTATTGGGAATGGGTAAAAGCTGGTATAACCTTGCATTAGTTTTGCTCCCTTTTTCTTTTTGGGATATGGTACACCTCTCCACAAATATTCTTACATCTAATTGCATCTTTGGCCATCTCAGCTGCTCTAGTGTTTTATCAAGGCCAAAATGACTTGCCATACTCCCACAATGCTTTTCCTTAATAATATTTTCTCTCATAGAAAATTTAGGCACACAAAGTTGTGCTCCTTTAAACAACAAACCATCTTGAATAAGGTAGTCTAGCTACTTTTCCATGTTAGTGTTAATGGGCTGCTTGCAAACCTCATAAAGCTCTTTGAAATCTTCATCATCCTCATACATCTCTTTGAGTCATTCAATCTCAACACTTCTCAATTGAATTTCTTGCACCATTAATGCTCTTCTACTCAAAGCATCAACCACCTTGTTACTTTTCCCTTTCTTGTGTTTAATTGTGAAGGTATAACTTTGCAAGTATTCAATCCACTTAATGTGCCTTTGACTGAGTTTGTCTTGGCTATTGATGAATTGAAGTGCATGATTGTCAATATAGACTATAAACTCTTTGGGTACAAGGTAATGTCTCCATTTATTTAGTGATTGAACCATTGCATACATTTCTAAATCATAGGATTAGTAATTCTTTGAATCATTGAGTTTTTCACTAAAATAGGCTATTAGCTTGTTACCTTGACTTTAAAATGCCTCTACTGCATGACCACTAGCATCACACTCTATTTGGAAAACCTTATTGAAATCAGGTAAAGCCAAGATTGGCTACTCACTCACCCTCTTTTTCAGATATTGGAAGTACTTTTCAGCTTGTTCAGTCCATATAAACTTCTTTTTCTTATCTCCTTTTATGATGTCTATGATAGGTGAACACACATGATTGAAACCTTTTATGAATTTTCTATTAAAACTTGCAAGACCATGAAAACTTATTACATTTGAAATTGATTTAGGTGCAGGCCACTCCAAGATTGCCTTCACTTTGCTTGGGTCCATCTTTAACATCCCCTTTGAAACCACAAAACCAAGGTACAACAGTTTTGTCTTCATGAACTCACATTTTTTCAGATTGGTCATTAGTTTATCTTTTTGTAACCTTTTTAACACAAAATTCAAATGATGCAAATGCTATTCTTTGCTAGAACTGAAAACTAGTATATCATCAAGGTAAACAACTATAAACTTACCAATATATGGTTTGAGAACTTCATTCATAAGCCTCATGAAGGTACTAGGTGCATTAGAAAGGCCAAATGACATAACAAGCCACTCATATAACCCCTCATTTGTTTTGAACACTATTTTCCATTCATCCCCTAGTCCGATCCTTATTTGATGGTATCCACTTTTGAGGTCTATTTTTGAGAAATAACTTGCCCCACTCAAGCAATCCATTAAGTCCTCTATTCTTGGTAGTGGAAACCTAGATCTGATTGTTATCTTGTTTATTTCCTTGGAATTAGTACACATCCTCCACTCACCCCCTTTCTTAGGTGCCAAAACAGTTGGAATTGCACAAGGACTAAGGCTCTCCCTGATTAACCCTTTGTCAAGCAATTCTTGCACTTGTTTTCTGATTTCTTCATTTTGTTGGGGTGTTATCTTATAGGATGCTTTGTTTGGTAGACTAGCCCCTAGTATGAAGTCTATGTGGTGACTAATATCTCTCACTGAAGGCAAAGAGTTAAGTAGTTCATCTACAAATATGTTCTTATATCCCTTCAACATTTCTTGTATTTCCCAACGAAATTCATCAACTCTTGCTACTATCATGACAATCCTAGGTCTAATTACTACTGCAAAACCTATCTCTTCCTCTTCCACTATCTTTAGAAACTCCTTTTCACCCACTATCATCACACTTGAGCCAATCTTTTGGTCTTTGTCTTCTTCTTTCAAAGGTGCTAGGGTGTAGGTGACTCCATCCTTCTCCAAAATATAGACATTCTTCCTACCATCATGCATTATATTTCTGTCATATTTCCAAGGCTACCAAACAACACATGGAATACATCCATTGGAGTTATATCACATAACACCTTGTCCTTATACCTTCCTATTTGAAACTCTACCCAACATTGTCCATTAACTAATACTTTCCGCCCCTTATTCAACCATGAAACTTTATAGGGTGTAGGATGAGGTAATATCTTTAAATTCAACTTATCTACCATCTCAACATCAACTAAATTATCAGTACTTCCTAAATCTATCACAACTTGGAAACAATTACCTTGACACTTGCAAACATTCCTAAATAGGGACTTTCTTTGAGGTGGCTCTTTCTCCATTGGAACCTTGATCAATGTCCTTCTCATCAACAAAGAATCTCCTTTCTCTGGTTTTCCTAGTTGTGGTGAGGAGTTAACACTTTCTTCATCTCCTCCTTGAGCAACTTGAGTCCTTTCATTCCTAAAGGTAGTGGTGGTCTGCTCTTTTGGACACTCCCAAGCATGATGACCAAATTTTTTTTTGCACTTGTAGCATTTTCCTGTGAAGCCATTCAATCCTCCCCTTTGTCCAAATTTTCCATTGAAGTTAGGCCTTCTTCCTCTAAAACACCCTCTTGCATTTGGTGTTTGTTCGTGTGAGGTGCTTGAATCTCTTGGAGTTCTTTGTGATTGTCCTCTACCACCATATAAACCTCTACCTCTGAAGTTCCTTCCTCTACCTCTATTCATCTTTTCTTTCTTTCTATTCAACTTCTCTTCAACCTTTAAGGCCAATTGATAACACTCTTCAAGTGTCCTGGGGCTTGTGAGGCTCAACTCATCTTGTAAGCTTTACTTCAACCCATTTAAGTATCTTGCAATCTTGTCTGTATCATCCTCCATATGTCCTGACCTGATGGTCAACTTATAAAACTCTTCAGTGTACTTTTTCACTTCCATATCCTTTTGTTTCAAGTTCTACAACTTCCTATACAACTGAGTCATGTAGTCACCTGGCAAGAATTTTCCCTTAAACTTGGCAACCGTCGTATCCCAAGAAGTAATCTTGGATTTACCTTTCTTTTTCCTATCTTCTTGAACATAATCCCACCATAGGGATGCATGACCTTTCAGCTTGGTCCTAGCTAACTTTACTTGCTGCTCTTTAGGTACCTCCTCCAATTCAAAGTACTTATCCAACTCCCCTATCCAATCAAGGAGTTCTTCACCATTTAAATTGACTGCATACACTGGAAGTTCCACCTTCACCTTGGTTCCTTCACCCTTGACTACCTTCAACAATCTTTCCATCCTCAAATCATCAAAATCCCTCTCTTTTTGAGGTTCTTCTTGAGGTGCTTCATTCACCACTTGATCTTCTTGGTCACTCACATCTCATGTAACCATTCCTCTTCTTTGGTTTTCTTCCACTGCACTGATTCTTGCATCCATATTGAATCTCATCTCCCTCATTCTCTGGCTAGGGCTTCTCCCAGTTGTGTGGCTATTCTTTCTGCCACCCTCTTAGTGTTTCTTGGAGGCGTTTTTCCTTTTCTTACTTAACCTTAGACAAACTTTCTTGCTTCACCAACTCTGATACCAATAATGATGAAAAGGGGAAGATTTTTTCAAACTCAATGGGCTTCAATAACAAAGAAATGTGATTCTCACAACTGTCTTTCCAAGGTTATCTAAACTTTCAATGGTGGCTTCTAGCAATACCTTGTTTACTACTACAAACAGTTGCTACTCTAGACACACAATCTCAAAAGGAGCCCAAATTCACCAAAATTTTGCACACTCAAACCTTAAAGTTCTTAAAAACACTCCAAAGACTTCTTACTAACTATTTTTGACAGCAGTTAAACTCAAAACCAAACAATTCCAATAAACCCTCAAAGAGGTAGGCTTTACACAACAAAAAGGAAGTAGAAATACAATGTCTAACATAACTCACACAAACCATTGTATTTTAACTCCTCCTTTGGTGAGCACATGCATTCATGTCTAGAGAAAATTCATACAAAGTTTCATAGATTTTTACCCATTGAAAAGAGAGTCATGAATTAAATCAACTTGCTAAAAACCCTAGGCTTGAGGAGTAGTGCAATGTATTCTTTCATAACTTGAGAAAAACATCACCAAATTGAATGAAATCAACTGTATTCAAACAATGAAATAGAGGGATATTTAATCATCACCTTTCAAACCTGTCCCAAGGCTGTACAAATCCGTACCACACTATTTTCTTGTTGTTTCACAAGAAAAACTATCAAAATTTTTGCGAAGTAACAGGGTATTTGATCAAATATTGCTCCCAATACTTCTTGGAGTTTTTTCCTTCATTGAATCAACCTCTAAAACTTACAAGAAGCGGTTACACATGATCTTATTTTCCATTTTCCCCAATAGCCCTAATTAAATTGTCATAAAATTTGACAATTTTTGCCACTTTTTGTAACTTTTCACCACAACATGTAAAAAAAACAATTAAAGGAACCTTTCATGACTACCATGGTGCTCATAAGACCTTATTTGACCCTTGAAAGCCAAAAACAAGAGTTGAGGAAAATCCCCAACATTGTAGCAAGACAAAACCCACCTAAGAATTCAAATTTCAATTTTGGCGGGAAACCAAATAATTTGAAATCTAGGTCCAACAAAACTATCAAAACCACCTAAGATGATCCAAATGGACCTCTCAAGACCCCTACAATCACAATAAAAACTCCTAACATACTAAGAAGTATAAAAAAGCCCATTGAGAGTGATGCTCCTACATCAAGAAATAAAACAAGGCTTTTGTGTAAAGGGTTACTCACAAGTGGAAGGAATAGACTTTGAGGAAACATTTGCTCCAGTGGCTAGGATAGAAGCAATTAAGATGTTTTTGGAATTTTCAGCACACAAAGACTTTAAAGTTTATTAGATGGATGTGAAGTTTGCTTTCTTGAATGGTGAGTTCGAAGTAGAGGTTTACACGGAACAATCAGAAGGATTTTAGTTATTAGATCAATCAGATATGGTTTGCAGATTGGAAAAGGAATTGTATGGATTGAAGCAAGCTCTGATAGCTTGGTATGCAATATTGGAAAAATATTTGATATAACAAGGATTTAGTAAAGGAATCACAAATAGTAATATTTACTTCAAATTTGAGGAAGATAAAATCTTGATAATGGTTGTGTATGTGGATGATATTATCTTTGGAGGCAATGAAGCTATGTGTAAGAAATTTGCAGAAGAGATGCATAAAGAGTTTGAGATGTTAATGTTTGGGGAGATGAATTTCTTCCTTGGGCTACAAATCAATCACATAGACAAATGCATTTTCATTTCACAGTCAAAGTATGTCAAAGAGATGTTGAAGAATTTTGGAATGGAAGACTCCAAACCGATATGCACTCCTATGGTGACTGGTTGTAAATTGAGCTAGGACAATGAATCACCTAAAGCTGATTAGAGCAAATACAAATATATTATTGGGTGAATGTTATATCTAACAACTACTAGAATGGATATCATGCATGCAGTTTGTCTTGTGTCTAGATTTCAAGAAGATCCTAAAGAGACACATGTTGCAATAGTAAAGAGGATATTTAGATATTTAAAAGACACTCTAGATTATGGCTTATGGTATCCTAAGGATATTGATTTCATATTAAGTGCATACATAGATGTGGATTGGGCTGGATGTGTTGATGATAGGAAAGTATAGGTGGTGGTGCATTCTTTCTTGGATGTAGATTAGTGTTATGGTTAAGCAATAAACAAGATTTAGTTTCTTTATCCACTGTAGAGGCTAAGTATATTGTAGTAGCATCTTGCTGCACACAAGTATTATGGATGAGACAAATATTGAAGGATATCAGAGTAATGTATGATGAATCTATTTCTCTCTTTTGTGATAATACAAGTGCAATTAACATTTCAAAAAATCCAGTGATGCATTCAAGGAAAAATCATATATCAATAAGGTATCACTTTCTGAGAAAGAAAGTTATGGAAAATGAGGTGAAGCTTGAATATGTACCTACAAAGGATCAAATTGCTAACATATTTACTAAGGCTCTTCCTAAAGATACTTTTGAGTATCTTCGGGAGAAGTTGGGAGTTATTTCCCCTCCTTTGAACTAGATGCATATGGAGATGCGTTAGTCTAGTGGATCTATGGATTCATTTATTTTCCTGGACTGATTTTAGTGGCTACCTCTCAGGGGGAGTAGGTAGTGTCATGTGTTGTCATTGTGTAGAGTTGTTGATTTGGTTGGGTGTACTCCTAAGGGGGAGTATTCAGAGCAGATATCTTGGTTTAGTGTCAAAGCGGGAGAGTAATGCAAAACACTTTATCCTTTGTCATTGATGTCAAAGGGGAAGAATAATGCAAAACACTTTATCCTTTTCCATTGATTTCAAAGGGAGAGAAGGAAACATGTTAAAAATTCTATCTACATAGGGGGAGAGAAATTAAAAGGAAATCATAGGTATGATCAGAGTAGTTGTGTCTTTGATCATTTTTCACATCATGTGTTACCATCAATGACAAAGGGGGAGATTGTTGCAAGTATAAAGGTCTTATAATTGATATCAACAAGCTGGTGTTGTCATTGATGTCAACTATGTGTTGAGGAGGGTTGTTGCATGATGAAGATGTCGAGGATATTGATAAAATTGTGAAAAAGAGGGAAATAGTTTGTCATAGTTTGTGCATGTATAGTTGACATATTGAGGAAGTGTTGTGAGTACATAGAGGTATCTTTATGTTGCAGTGTCTAGAAATGTATTGAAATGAAGTAATGTGTTGAGCTGATGTCTCTAGTGCTTGGTTTCCAAGTGCTTTTGAGAAAATTTGATAAACAAAGAAAATAATATTGTGCAGGTGTTCAGAATGTGCTCTGCGTTTCTTCTATGTTGATGCTTTGCTTGTGTGGATACGATATGTTATTTAGGGTTGTCAGTTGTTTCTATATCTAGTGTTTTGTTTTCTGGATCGTTGTGTAGAGTGAGATATGTTCACTAGTGTGTGAACTAGGTTTTCAGTGTTGTTTACTATGGTCTGGGAGAAACGTATTTGCTCTGCATTTCTCCGTAGTTCGGTTTCAAGTTGTATGGTTCTGGGAAGTTGCTTGTGTTTCTCATATCTTTCATAATTCAAGTTTTCTCTTGATTTGGTATAGTATAGTGTGTGTTTCATGTGTTGATGTGTGTATGAGGTTAATCAGATGTTCTAGGTTGAATTATTTATATGATGCAAGTTTGGGTGAAGTCTATGTTGGATCTTAGATGGTTTATGGATTGTTCTAGATTGTGTAAAGGATATTTTTGTGGTCCGTGTGTCGCCTTGATCAAGTGGGAAGTGTGTACATAATAGTTTTATAGTTTTTAGCATTGGTAATGTCCAACCTGGTGTTAACATTTCATGCAAAGCTGCTTCAAAATTTGTGGAAACGTGTTGAGGTGTGTTAGGAAAAATTTGGTTTCTAGATTGTGTAAAGGATATTTGTGTGGTCTGTGTGTCCTCTTGATCAAGTGGGAAGTGTGTACATAATAGTTTTATGGTTTTTAGCATGGGTAATGGCCAACCTGGTGTTAACACTTTATGCAAAGCTGCTTCGAAGTTTGTGGAAGCATGTTGAGGTGTGTTAGGAAAAATTTGGTTCCTAACTAAGGATTTATATGGTTCGCCTTCATTCCTATCCACCACGAAAATATTTGGGTGCTGACCTAATTTGAAATTATAAATGTAAAGGATGTGTTGCTGACCTTGGAGAAGGTTTTCAAGGTTGAGGGTGATATAAATAAGAGTGGTTTTGTTGGAAGATCTAAAGATAGATGCAAGTGATGAATGTGGTGTGAATTGCATAAGTATAGATGCGAATTTGAGCAGAGCAGTGCAAACTTCAAAGTGTTGGACTTCTGAAAGTAGTGAGTTGAAGGCATCCACAATCTTTCAAACAAGGCTGCAAGATTGTTGGAGTAATTGTGGTGGATTCACTGTTGTATTGAGATAGTGTTCTTTGTGTAACATTTCTCTTCTATCTTCTTTTCATATTCTAAGTAGTGAGCTTTGGCTATAAGCCCTATTGGATAGTTTGTCCTATTCTAGTAGTGAGCCCTTGTACCAGTTTTGTAATTACTTATATTGTAATCTAATCCTCACTGTGGTTTTTACCTCATTGGGTTTTCCACATAAATCTGGTGTTCTCTTATGTATGGTATTGTTTCAATTTTTGTTATTTGCATTTCATAATTCATCACTATAATAGAATAAGGGTTTAATGAATGCTTGTGGATCTAATTACTGTTGAGGGTTTTTTTATGTTTTAATTTGATACAACTGATTCACCACCCTCTTAGTTCTCTTGATCGTTCAACATAAATACATATTTTACCTATCTAGTTCACTTATGGCCCTATTTACTTGTTAAGTCCACTTAGGTCCTATGAATCTTTCTAGAATTCTTAGTTGTCACCTAGACCTTATATTTCTTGAGTCTTAGGTTATTTAATAATAATTTGACTTATTTGTCTCATGTTATAGGACTAAGGTGCATGTAATAATCTTGTTTAATCCTATATTTCACCTTGTTTATATAAGCAAGGCTCTTATACACTTTGTATTATAAGATCATTTAATATCAAGCAAGATATTATCTTGCCATACTCTCTTGTGGAATGCTTTCATCTTGTTTTGTAGGTGATTTTGGAGTGTAAGCTAATTTTCAGCTCCTACATATGACGCTTTGTTGATTGCCTTGTCACTTCAAGAATTGAGGAGGAATTGGCAATCAATGAATGAGATGTTCAAGACAAGCTTAAATATTAAGAAATATGCTGGTGACTTGGAGCTTGCATGGAGGCTATCCACATTAGAAATGTAACCATCACATTAATGGAAACATGTCATCCCTCATAATTTTCTTGAATTAACCATCTATTGTTTAAAGTGAATTTGAATTTGTGTTTTTAACATGGAAAATTGTTTATCGAAAATAGAAAAAATTATAGATTATTTGCAGTGCTAAATTTGGTTATTGATGGTTACTTAGGTCATACAAAGAGGTAGGTGGGAGTGAACAATTTAAAATATGAGAGTTTTAGGATTAGGGGTTAGAGATACATCATAACCAATACCCCTCTTTGAGGAGTTGTCGATCAAGAGTATGACATACTTCATACATAAAACGAATAAATAAGGGTATTTCCACATCACCAACTCCAAGAGGATACACAAACTAAATTCTTGGGTAGTTAAGGATCAAAGGTACCAAGGAATTCATCCCTTAAGGCATGCAAATAAGGATAAGTTTGAATTAGTGATTTTGATAAGATAACATAGTGAAAAGTGTTGTGGATTGAAGTTTGAGTATACTTCATAATCAACACTACATTAGAAGTATTACTGCATCTTTGAATTTGAAAAATTATATAGAAGAAAACATTGGAAGTCAAGGATTAGGGATACCAAGGAAAATATGCCTAGGTAAATGGATGTTTGAAACTCTAGCTTCAAAAGGAAACTTAGTGTAAGGGATCAACGAGTTGGGGTTTTGAGGAAAAGAATGCTTGTAAGGTAAAGTTTTAATTTTTGACAAAGGCAAGAGAAAAGAGTGAGGTTTGAAGAAAAGGGATGCTATGAAAGAAAACTTTGAAATCTTGCTAGGAAAAGGGGATGAAGGTAGGGAATGGAAGAATGGTATGAGTAGATGAAAAATCCAATATCTATAAAGGAAAAAGGAAAAGGGACTTAGAAGGAAAGACATACCATAAAGGAAAACTTTAAAACTCTAACATAACACAATCATTAAAATTTTGAACATAAAACCTCCACATTTAATTTTTTTAGGATCCTTGCAACTTCTGACATGTTGGTAGGGACATGGGGGATGACAAAAGATACCACTTAGGAAAAAGTGACAAATGGAGATCCATACAAAGATTTATCAGATTGGTTATATATGATGGAAAAAAAGAGGCCTAAGTGCACAAAGGAGTTCAGACTCAAGAAAAAACTTGGCATTACAAAAAGGGATGCCAACATAACCCTTACTAGGACCTATAGTGAACTAGATAACATTAAAATTTGATGCAAGTTTCAAATACTTGCCATATTGATTCAACAAGTTCTCATTAAATGGTAAATAACTAGTACTAGTTTCAATTTTCTCAAGTGAGCAACACATGTGTGGAGATTAATAATATATAGAAATCAAATGGAAGGTTTTAGATACATGATATAATCTATGGTTCCAATCGCAACCAATGATAATCAATTATGGTGACTTGTGATGCTTCTAATGACATGATTGTGCTTGTGATTCTTGTTATGGGATCCTTGAAAACATGAATGTGTAGATATGCAACACCTCAAACTTGACTTATGTTATTGCATTATATCTTGAAAATCAATAAAATACATTGTCACTATTTATTTTTAACATTTATCCAATAATCATTTTATTTTGAAAAGAAATTATTTACTTTAATTTTTACTTCAATAATTATTTATTTTTTCTAAATAAGAAAAACAATACAACATTTACAAATAATTATAGAACACTAATTTTAGTATATTTTGTTCCATTTACTAATTGCTTTTGTTGATCTTTTTTAATTTTAATATTATATCTATTATTAGATGACATCATGAATTTTATGTTTGTTATTAAATATTAATAATGTCACATGTAAATGGATGCCAAATTTAAATTAAGAAGCTTTTGTTAACACACACCGCTAAAATCCACCTTTTTCTTACCCCATGTTGAGATAAATAATTACATGCATATTAAATAAATCTTGCATTCTTTAAATTTAGTGGTCAGGCCCTGAGATTGTTAAGGAAAATGCATTATTTATCCAAACTTATTTATTTTTAAAAGAATTATTTATCATATTTGAAGCACATAGTTTTTGATTAGGTAAGCAGGGTTTTGAAAGGGCCCAAAACCTTGTATAAAGAGAAGGATAGAGCATGAAGTGCAAAAAAACACCAAAGAAAAGCAAAGAGACAACGAAAGACAAAACAAAACTAATACTTACAAATGACCTGCCAACCCAAAATTAGGGTGGTTTAACAAATTGTTCCAAATTTGTTTTCTTTATCACATTACAAGGATCATTCTCGCCAAATCATTTTTTTTTTGCAACAAAGAGAAAACATATGACCACTAGCAGGTCCATCTTTTAGCCCCGAAGGTTTAAAAGAGGCATCCACCATCAAAGGGATTTCTCTTTATTATCTTCTTTCTATACCTCCTCAAAGAAAGAATTGGAATCCTCCTTAGAAGTAGACAATGATTCCTTTTTATTCCAAACAAAGTAGTTTTTCTCATTTCTCAAGCAAGTAGTTGAAGCATGACCCACTTTTCCACAAGAATGGAAAACAACCGAAGAGCCTTCATATTCAATCTACTATACCCAAACTCCAAATTTTGAGAATAAGAAAATTTGGGTAGGAGCACTTGGTTTTTCCCCACAAACACACAAAAGCTAGCAAATAACACAACACTTTATGGATTTGGTGATTTTATCTATGACATAATATTGCCCAAACAAATTGGCTATAATCATAAAAATATTTTCATTCCAAAATTCCAAGGGAAACCTTGATAGACGAACTCAAACAAGAAATTTGAAAATGGAATTATTCATGGGGTTGAAACCAGGAGTCCAATTTTGAAGACAAAGGCCATTATTTCCAAGAAACCAAGGACCATCTAGAAGAATCCTAGAGAAATCCTCTAGATTGGAAAAAATAAAAAATAAAAAGAAAAAAAACATTCAACATTGTTGTTACCTCATCCTCGCCTTTTAGTTTCCAAATTTGAAGCACCCATCTTTTGACAAAATCTATGTTGGGACGATAACCATAAAATCTCCCAACAAGAGTGTTCTGAAGCCAAGAAAACAACTCAACAATAAGAGAACTGGGAATATCAATTTGAATCTTCCCTTCCATCACAACTTTAATAGAAACCCTTGTGGAAGATGCAGAAACATCAACAAGAGGTGAAGAAACAATACTATCAACCTCATCAACAAACTCTGACTCAACACAAACATTACTTATCTATAGGCTTAGAACATTGTTGGTGTAAATAGATGTTTTACCTATTTAGGTCCTATTACATATTAAATCCACTTAGGTCCTATGAGGGAATCTTTCTAGATAGTGTTAGTTGTCACTAGATCTAATCTTACCTTTTGGAATTTAATGCTTGTGTTCTAAGTCATTTAATATTTGTTGAGGTAGTTATTTCATTATACATGATTAAGACACATGTCAAGATCTTGTCTAATCCTATCTCCCACTTTTCCTTTATAAGCAAGGCATCATTTGTACATCATTGACAATTCAGTTAAGTTGAGTAAGTCCAATATATCACTACAATCTTGAGTGCCACATATTGGCCACATCTTGCAATTCCATGATCTTGCTTTTTTCTCTTGTAGAAGGTTGTTTTTGGTTTTTTGTCGGGGATCTTGGAAGCTTGAGTCCTTGAGTGACTCTAACATGGTATTAGAGCTTTATAATTGCAAAATCTCTTCTCAAATTTGAGGGTGATTTGAGCTTGATATTTTGCTGAGTGCACATTGGGGAAAAACAAACCTCACACTTGAATCCAAAAGGCCCAAAAATCCCTACTTTCATATAAAATACTTCATATTTGGGTAAAATAATTGGGCCATTTTTTTGGGGTTTTAAATTTTTGTCAAAAAAATTACATACGATTCATACATTGTACAAATTCATACTGTCCATGTACATTTTGTACAAATCCGTACGCGTTACAAGCAAAAGGATAGTCCAGTCGACAAACTTTTATGAAATATTCTTTGATAAATTCGAAATATTCGTTGGCATAATTGTCTGTGTCACTTTGTTGATGGGTACTAGTACATCACATCATTTTTGTATGATCTATGCAGAGTTTATAATTAAAAAAATAATTTTAAAAAGCTGACAATTAGTTGTTTGGGAGCCTGGGTCATATCACTGACCATCAACTCCCTGGGGGGGCTAAGCCCTAGGTGGTTTGGCCTCAGCCCACTACTGTTAGCAACAACAAATTCTTTTAAAACTATTGATAGCCAACAAGGTCATATGGGTGACTGTCCGTTGAAAATTTAAATGCCCAAGTGCCTATGTTTGGCCCTCTAAGACCTAAATAGAGTTTTTTTTTTCATTTTTCTATAACTTTCCACCAGGGTGTCAAAATTTTACAAATGAGATATCAATGGAAACCTAGTTGAACACTTCACATTGGTGCAAACTATTTTTTTTCAGATTTTGCCTCAAGTGCATTTTGGTTCTAGTTGAAGTCATATTTTCCTCTTTGTTGTTAGATTATCTAATTTTTATGATTTTTGTGGCATTGGAAAGGTATTGAGGAGCTCTACATTTTTATTCATGCACTTTTTCCATATTCAAACCCAAGTATATTTTATTCAAATTTGTGCAAATTTGCATTTTGGTTGATTACTTGGACATACTGTGATGAAGGTGCATCCATGGATGTCAACCAACTGGCAAAGTTTGATTTTTGTTCAATTTTTGTTCTAAATTTATTTTCATGGATACTTTGGAGTGATTTTAATATTAGTAAGTCCAAAAATTAGATTAATTGAGTTGGACATATTTTGGTTTGAATTTTTCCTTGGGAAGTGTGCCCGATTTAATGATATTTTAATTTAATTGCCAAAAAGGCAAGTTGGGCATTGGATTTTGGGAGTGGAGGAATATTTGAATTTGTAATTATTGAGCATCATGCTACATGCATGATTTGGATGCCCAAGTTGAGTGGATTTGCAAATTTGAATTGACAATTCAAATTGGAGAGTTGTGGGATGACAATGCCAACTAGTGGTGGCCCACCTAACAGGAGGAGAAACCAACATGCATTGGGAGTTGTAAAGAATGTGATTTGCTATTGGTAACTAATTTTCCAAAAAGGGGGCACGGGATTTGGAAGTGGTGGTATTGCTAGGAGTTTTGGCATTCTTTTTGATTAATTGTTTTTGGGGAGTGTTCTTGCTTTGGTTCCTGATTTTTGGTGAGAGAGGATTTGGGCATAGTATCTTCTTGGAAGATTTTTTTTGGATTGTAGATTGTTGTTGGAAGGAAAAAATAATTGGTAAATCATTTGTTATAGACATTGTTTTTTGTATGTTTTGATTTTCAAAGGTTGCGTGCAGGTGTAGGAAGGAGAATGCAAGAATTGGGAAGTAGATTGTATGCATACCTGCTATTGTAAATATTGCTTGTAGAAAGACATATATTTCTTATTTTTCATAAAATATCAATCCTCAAGGCTTCCATTGTATGTGTTGCACAATGATTTGCAGGTGTTGTTGAGACAATAAGATTTACCCTTCTTGTTGATTTTGGTGTTTTGACTAATTCTATTTCATCAAATATTTGTGTGAGATTTGAAGTGCAAATAGTTATAGGAAATCTCTTTTGCATCAATGGAATCAGAGTGGGTTGTCTTGATTCTGAAGGCAGAGCACTGAAGAGAGGCAGTTTACAATAGGACCTATGAGTGTGGGCGTTGATAAAAATATCTCCAAGAGTGGCCCCAAGAGGAAGGGGTAGAGGTGGAGGTAGAAACCCTCATTACATGGAAGATTTTAGAGCCCTTAGAAGGAAAGTTAAAACTTTGTAGGAAGAGCTACACAAAAGAATTGTGCTCAAAGAAAGAGATGATAATGAAGATGAAGCAAAGGAGGAGGAACGTAGAAGAGGCACATGATGAAACTAATCCTAGAGAAATCAGATTGTTGAAAGTCATCATTAAGATTGTGAAGAGGCCAAAAATTGAGGTTTTGACTTTCAATGGGAGTTTGAATCTAGAAGAATTGATAGACTGGATAAATGACATGGAGGAGTCCTATGAATTTGAAGAAATTGAAGATTCTAACAGGGTAAGGTTTGCTAAAACCAAGTTGAAAAGATATGCTAACATTTGGTGGAAAGAACTTCAATTGGAAAAAGGAAGAAGAGGAAAAGATTTCTAGATGGGATAGGTTGGTGGAGAAGATGAAGAGGCAATTCATTCCAATAGAGTATGAGTTGGAGCTGCTAATAAAGATGCATAGTTTGAGACAAGGAACGAGATCTATGAAGGAATATACAAATGAATTTCACAAAGTTTTGATAAGAATTGGACATGCTGAAGAAAATAAGGAGAAAGTATCTCATTACATTAATTGGTTAAAACCAAGCATACAAGAGGAATTGACATTAGTGAGGATATACACCATTGAGGATGCATATCAGTTTGCATTGAAGGTAGAAGAAAGATTGAACAAAAAGTTTGAGAGCAAGCAAAGACGTAGAGGTTGTGGTGGAAGGATTGGAGGAAGAAGTTATGATGAAAATAAGAAAAATTAGAAGTTTGAAGACCAAAGCAACAAAAAAAAAAAATCAAAAAATTCTTACCATCATTGAGAGAAAAATTTTAGAGGTAGAGGAAGATCAGGTAGAGGATTTGGAAGAGGAGGCTTTCAAGGCACATGTTTTTGATGTGAAGAAGAGGGACACAAAGCATGTGAATGCCCTCAAAATCAAGAAAGTACTTATAGAAGACCTGAAAACCATGCTAGAGCAGCAAACGTGAATGAAGAAGATGTAAAGTCTTCACACCAAAGAAGTTGAAAGAGGAGAAACTTTGATGACTAGGCAAGCCCTATTGAATGAAGACAATGAACCAGTGCAAAGAGTTTGTTTAGAACGAGATGCAAATGTGAAGGGAAGGTATGTAGTGTGATTATTGATAGTGGAATTACTAATAATTTGGTTTTCGAAGATATGGTGAGAAAATTGCAACTCAAGAGAAGAAGACACCCACATCCGTATCAGATTGCTTGGATTCAAAATGATCAAAAATTTTTGGTCAATGAACAAAATTTGGTAAGTTTAAGATAGGAGATTATTTTGATGAGATTTTATGTGATATTATTCCTATGGATTCTTTTCATGTGTTGTTAGGGAGGCCATGGCAATTTGATAGGAAATCTATTCACGATGGGTATGCTAACACATACTCATTAACAAAGGATGAAGTAAGGC
The DNA here is from genome assembly GCA_007258455.2 of Sequoia sempervirens. NCBI lineage: Eukaryota > Viridiplantae > Streptophyta > Pinopsida > Cupressales > Cupressaceae > Sequoia > Sequoia sempervirens. The sequence continues at coordinate 168,208 of VDFB02077656.1, forward strand.
ATAAGTTGAAGCCAATGAAAGAGGAAATGGGTAAGGTTTGCAAAAATGCAAGGATTTGTGTAGTTGATGCTAGGAAGTTTTTAGATGGTATGAAGCATAAGAATGTTTTTTTTGTCTTGATTCCAAAAGTTAACCAAAAATGGTGGAAGATGTTCCTATGGAAGTTGCAGATTTGTTGCAAGAGTTTCACAAGATTATTTTAGATAATGCACCAAAGGGGCTGCCACCTATGAGAAGGATAAGTCACCAAATTGACTTGATACCGGGAAAAAGTTTTCCTAACAAAACAACCCACTAGATGTCTCCTATGGATAGTGAAGAGCTGAATAGACAAGTGCATAAGTTGTTACAAAAGGGTTTGATTAGAGAGAGCCTAAGTCCATGTGCAATGCCTGTTGTTTTGGCACCAAAGAAGGGTGGAGAATAGAGAATGTGCATTGATTTAAGGGCTATAAACAAGATCACTATCAAATACCAATTTCCATTGCCAAGAATGGATGATATCATGGATTGTTTGAACAGGGCTAAATAATTCACCAAGATTGACTTAAAGAGTGACTATCATCAAATCCACATTAGAAAAGGTGATGGGTGGAAAACAACATTCAAGACAAAAGAAAGTTTGTATGAATGGTTGGTCCTACCTTTTAGAGTAACCAATGCACCTAGTACATTTATGAGATTGATGAATAAGGTATTGAAAGATTTTTTGGGCAGATTTGTTATTGTTTAAATCTTGATGACATATTGATATTTAGTAAGACATTAGAAGAGCATTTGATGCATATCAAATTTGTTTTTGAAAATTTGAGAGAAGAGAAGTTGTTTATTAACTTGAAGAAGTGAAACTTTATGAAGAGGGAGTTGGTATACTTGGGGTTCATTGTTTCAAGAGAAGGAATCAAGATAGATCCATAAAAGGTGAAAGCTATCTTAGAATGACCTACACCTAGAAGTGCTATAGAGGTGAGATCATTTCATGGTTTGAAAAGTTTTTATAGGAAGTTTATTAGAGGTTTCAGTTGTATTTGTGCACCACTAATTGAGACCATGAGAGGGGAAAAAAGAGATTTCAGATGGACTACAAGGCCAACCAGAAATTTTGATTTTTTGAAGGCTAAAGTGATGGAACAACCTGTTTTAGCACTTCCAAATTTTAGCAAATATTTCAAGTTGACTATGATGCAAGTAGTAATGCAATTGGAACTATCATAAGTCAAGAAGGAAAACCCATTGCTTACTTTAGTGAGAAGTTAAATGATGCAAAAATAAAATATTTAGTTTATGATCAAGCATTTTATGCTATTGTGCAAGCATTGAAAAATTGGAGACACTATCTTTTTCCTAAGGAGTTTGCTTTGTTTACTAATCATCAAACACTTCAATATTTTAGTCAAGGGAAGTTAAATCAGAGACATATGAAATGGGTAGAATTTTTGCAAAGCTGCACATTTTTTTTAAAACATAGAAGTGAAAAGTCTAACAGGGTTGTAGATGCATTGAGTAGAAGGCAAGGTTTGTTGATTGAAATGCAGGTTGAGGTTGTTGGATTTAATGAGTTGAAAGAGTTGTATGAAGAGGATCCAAATTTTGGAGAGGCTTGGAAAGCTTCCAAAGAGCCTATTGCAGCTGAAAGGACCAAGTGGTTGGATTATTTAATCCAAGATGGTATGTCGTTCAAAGGTAACAAATTGTGCATTCCTAGAAGTTCAATGAGAATGAATTTGGTTAAAGAAAAACATAGTGGAGAACTTGCAAGGCATTTTGGAATTGATAAAACCATAGCACTCATTGGAGAACAATATTATTGGTCTCAATTGTAGCAAGATATAAAAAAATACATGCAAAGTTTCAAGATTTGTCAAGTGGCAAAAGGGACTAGTCCAAACATGGGTTTATATCAACCTTTACCGATATCTAAGAGGCTATGGGAAGAGATTAGTATGGACTTTGTTCTTGGTTTTCCAAGGACCCAAAAAAGATATGATTCAATATTTGTGGTGGTAGATAGATTTTCCAAGATGACTCATTTCATTCCATGTAAAAAGAATAATGATGTTGTGCATGTTGCAGAGTCATTTTTTAGGGAAGTAGTAAGGCTACATGGTCTTCCAAAGAGTACTATTTTAAATAGAGACATAAAGTTTGTGGGATACTTTTGAAGGACATTATGGAAGAAGCTAAGGCTAATTTGAATTTTTGTTCAGTCGACCATCCTCAAACAAATGACCAAACAAAAGTGGTAAATAGGAGCTTAGGTAATTTGTTGAGATGCTTAGTTGGAGACAAGCCAGCGGGGTGGGATTTGATTCTACCTCAAGCGAAATTCGCATATAACAACTCGGTGAATAAAAGTATAGGTAAATCTCCATTCAAAATAGTTTATGGCAACAACCCAAGAGTTGTTTTAGATTTGAAAAGGATTGATAATGTTGAAAAGAAAAGTGCAAAAGCATAAGACTTTGTTGATCACATAAAGAGCATACATGAAGAGGTAAGGAATCACACCAAGAAAATGAATTTTCAATATAAGTCTAAGTTTGATTTGAAGAGGATACATAAAGAGTTTTAGATCAGTGATGAGGTAATGGTACATTTGAGAAAAGAAATATTTCCAGTGGGCACTTACAACAAGTTGAAAATGAAAAATTTTAGGCCTTGCAAAATTGTGAGAATGCATGATTCAGGTAATGCATATGAAGTAGAGTTGCCAGTGAGCTATATTTAGCAATTTTTCATATTTCTGATCTAACAAAATTTCATGATGAAAGGGATGAAGGTACAATAGGTGAACAATTACGTACCTGTACCTTCAAAGAAGGAAGATTGAGACAATATTGGACAACAAGGTAAGAGTATAGGGAAGAAGTAGTATATGGAGTATTTGGTAAAATGGTTTGGAAGGCCTATTTAAGACTTATCTTGGTTATCCAAGGCAGAGGTTATTCATCTTGGTTACCCTCTTGAGAAGTGATAGGGTCACTTTTCTTCTACCGTGGGTACTCTGATGCAGGTGCATCCATGGTTGCCAGCTAATTGACAAAGTTTGATTTTGTTCAATTTCCTTTGTGAATTTAATTTCATGGATATTTTGAGTGATTTTAATATTAATGTCCAAAAATTAGATTAATTGGTGGACATATTTTGGTTTGAATTTCACATTGGGAAGTGTGCCCCATTTAATGATATTTTAATTTTAATTACCAAAAAGGGCAAGGGTGCTAGATTTTGGGAGTGGGGAATATTTGACTTTGTTTAATTATTGAGCACCATGCTATAGGTATGATTTGGATGCTTAGGCTGAGAGTGGAGTTGCAAATTTGAATTGGCAATTCAAATTGGAGGTGCTAGATTTTGTGAGTGAGTTGCAAATTTGATTCTACCTCCAATGAAATTCGCATATAACAACTCGATGAATAAAAGTATAGGTAAATCTCCATTCAAAATAGTTTATGGCAGCAACACAAGAGTTGTTTTAGATTTGAAAAGGATTGATAATGTTGAAAAGAAAAGTGCAAAAGCATAAGACTTTGCTGATCACATAAAGAGCATACATGAAGAGGTAAGGAATCACATCAAGAAAATGAATTTTCAATATAAGTCTAAGTTTGATTTGAAGAGGATACATAAAGAGTTTTAGATCAGTGATGAGGTAATGGTACATTTGAGAAAAGAAATATTTCCAGTGGGCACTTACAACAAGTTGAAAATGAAAAATTTTAGGCCTTGCAAAATTGTGAGAATGCATGATTCAGGTAATGCATATGAAGTAGAGTTGCCAAGTGAGCTTAATATTTTAGCAATTTTTCATATTTCTGATCTAACAAAATTTCATGAGGCTGAAAGGGATGAAGGTACAATAGGTGAACAATTACGTACACCAACACCTACTTCAAAGAAGGAGAAGATATTGGACAACAAGGTGAGTAAGAGTATAGGGAAGAAGTAGTATATGGAGTATTTGGTAAAATGGTTTGGAAGGCCTATATAAGACTCATCTTGGTTATCTGAAGCTGAGGTTATTCATCTTGGTTACCCTCTTGAGAAGTGATAGGGTCACTTTTCTTCTACCGTGGGTATCTGATGCAGGTGCATCCATGGTTGCCAGCTAATTGACAAAGTTTGATTTTTGTTCAATTTCTTTGTGAATTTAATTTCATGGATATTTTGGAGTGATTTTAATATTAATGTCCAAAAATTAGATTAATTGAACTGGACATATTTTGGTTTGAATTTCACATTGGGAAGTGTGCCCTATTTAATGATATTTTAATTTAATTACCAAAAGGGCAAGCTGGGTGCTAGATTTTGGGAGTGGAGGAATATTTGACTTTGTTTAATTATTGAGCACCATGCTATAGGTATGATTTGGATGCCTAGGCTGAGTGGAGTTGCAAATTTGAATTGGCAATTCAAATTGGAGGGTGCTAGATTTTGTGAGTGGAGTTGCAAATTTGATTCTACCTCAAGCGAAATTCGCATATAACAACTCGGTGAATAAAAGTATAGGTAAATCTCCATTCAAAATAGTTTATGGCAGCAACCCAAGAGTTGTTTTAGATTTGAAAAGGATTGATAATGTTGAAAAGAAAAGTGCAAAAGCATAAGACTTTGCTGATCACATAAAGAGCATACATGAAGAGGTAAGGAATCACTTCAAGAAAATGAATTTTCAATATAAGTCTAAGTTTGATTTGAAGATGATACATAAAGAGTTTTAGATCAGTGATGAGGTAATGGTACATTTGAGAAAAGAAATATTTCTAGTGGGCACTTACAACAAGTTGAAAATGAAAAATTTTGGGACTTGCAAAATTGTGAGAAGGCATGATTCAGGTAATGCATATGAAGTAGAGTTGCAAAGTGAGCTTAATATTTTAGCAATTTTTCATATTTCTGATCTAACAAAATTTCATGAGGCTGAAAGGGATGAAGGTACAATAGGTGAACAATTACGTACACCTACTTCAAAGAAGGAGAAGATTGAGACAATATTGGACAACAAGGTGAGTAAGAGTATAGGGAAGAAGTAGTATATGGAGTATTTGGTAAAATGGTTTGGAAGGCCTATATAAGACTCATCTTGGTTATCTGGAGCTAAGGTTATTCATCTTGGTTACCCTCTTGAGAAGTGATAGGGTCACTTTTCTTTTACCGTGGGTATCTGATGCAGGTGCATCCATGCTTGCCAGCTAATTGACAAAGTTTGATTTTTGTTCAATTTCTTTGTGAATTTAATTTCATGGATATTTTGGAGTGATTTTAATATTAATGTCCAAAAATTAGATTAATTGAATTGGACATATTTTGGTTTGAATTTCACATTGGGAAGTGTGCCCTATTTAATGATATTTTAATTTAATTACCAAAAGGGCAAGTTGGGTGCTAGATTTTGGGAGTGGAGGAATATTTGACTTTGTTTAATTATTGAGCACCATGCTATAGGTATGATTTGGATGCCTAGGCTGAGTGGAGTTGCAAATTTGAATTGGCAATTCAAATTGGAGAGTTGTGAGATGATGGTTGTTTGGAAAATATGTCTCAACTTTGCAAATACTTAAGGTACTGTTGATATGTCAACGCAGCCGCGGTGGGGGGGGTGCAGGGCGGGACGAGAAGGGGTACGGGGCAACACCCTCGAAAGCCACATTTTATGTATATTTTATTATTATAAATTTGGACCGTTCGTCATTAGGTTTCATATCTAATGGTCAATATTTTGTTGGCTTGACTTGCCTTAGAAGACAACCCTATTTTATGAGGGTGTTGTATTATGACTATGTATTGTGATGTATTCTAAGAGTCTGATAGTGGTCGTGTTGCCTCTTCATCTCTGGTTGATGATACTCTTGTGAGAAACTTTCTCTGCAAGTATATTGTAAAATTTGTGATTTCTAAATAATATATTGGGTAGCTTTTGGAGTGTGGGGTTATTCTCCCGAAAGGGTTTTCCCCATGTAAATCACTGTGTTGTGGTATGCATGATATTTCTATTTAAGTTTATGTAACTGTTAAAGATCTGAAAAAGTTTTTGCATTATTCTCCTCTCAAGATTAGTGTAGGAAGTTGTTTTGCTACTTTAACTTCCTTACAATGGTGTTGGCTAGTGGTGGCCTGCCTGGTAGGAGGAGAAATCAATATGCATTGGGAGTTGGAAAGAATGCGATTTTCTATTGGTAACTAGTTTTCCAAAAAGGGGGTGTGGGATTTGGAAGTGGTGGTATTGCTGGGAGTTTCAAGGCATTGTTTTGATTAATTGTTTTTGGGATTGTTTTTGCTTTGGTTCTTGATTTTTGGTGAGAGGATTTGGGTGTAGTATCTTCCTAGAAGAACATTTTTTAGATTGGAGATTGCTTTTGGAAGGCAAAAATCAATAGTAAATGATCTGTTGTAGACATTGGTGTTTGTATGTTTTGATCTCCAAAGGTTGTGTGCAAGTGCAAGGAGAATGAAAGAATTGGGAAGTAGATTGTATGCATACCTGTGATTGTAAATCTTGCCTGTAGCAAGACATATTTTTGATTTTTCATGTAATATCAATTCTCACAACTGCCATTGTATCTCTCTTCCATTGTATATGTTGAACAATAATTTGTAGGTGTTGTTGAGACAATAAGATTTACACTTGTTGATTTTGGTTTTGATTAATTATATTTCATCAAATATTTGTGTGAGGTTTGAAATGCAGAGAGTTGTAGGAAAGCTCTCTTGCATCATATTGCAACCTCGAGAAGATTTTTCCTCTTGGAGAGGCTTCATTTTCAGTGTATATCATATTGGGAAATGTTACTTTCAATTTGAGGATCTCATTCTAATATATTGTTGTAATTTTCCATCTTGGCATTGTAATATCTGGAACACAATTATGACATTATAAACACACTACATATAAAGTTCAAAACATATTATTGGGGGGATTCTTGATTGATTGATTTGGAGGGGTCTCTTGGTGCATTGTTTTGATCTGTTTGCTTGTGTTATTTTTTCTTTCATGGATCATTCTAAGGTTCCTTTGCTAACATCAAAAAACTATTCAACATGACATCAACATGCATGGAGTGTTCTAATGAATGAAGGTCACTCTCTCTTTGTTGAAAATAAGGTACTTGAACTTACAACTGATTAGAAAAAAGATAAAATGGATGATTGAACATACCAAAGCTCTTGTATGTCTTCATAAACTAGTTTATCAAGATTTGTTGTTTCAAATTGAATCATGTAGGAATTCTCATGAAGCTTGGGATAAATTGAAAACATTGTATGGCACTACAGATGAGGCAATAGGCTATCAAGTTGAAAATGAATTGATGAGCCTTGATCCTAATAACTTTGACAACATCTATGACTACATCACTAAACTTAATGATCTAAGAGAGCAATGTAAAACATGTGGAATTGATAAGGACATTCTGTTGATCTACAATACATTGAATAAATTTGGACCTGATTATGCTGCTTTTGTTTGTAACTTTCATACTCATAGGTTGACTATGGGGTCTGCATATACTACACCTTCATTTGCATCATTTTTTGAGATGTTAATACATGAGCAACAAAATCTTATCTTGATGGGTCTCATCCAGTCATCTAAATCTCAAGCATTATTGGCTAGTCAAGTTAAAGAATTAGAACATATTGATAAGAAACAAAAGAAATCTAAGAACAATCCACATTAAGATCAACCAAAAAATAATTCCTTTTCCACAACTAAATCATCTTAGAAGAAGTCTACTTGTTCATAAAGCAAGAAGTTTGGGCATGATGAAAATTCTTGGTATAATAAACATATTGATGAGTTGAAACATCTCAAAAAGAATCATATTGATTTGCCTTCTAGAATGTCTGAGTTGACTTCTTTGTTTTCAAAACAATATAATAAGGACAAAGGTCATACTGGTTTGGCTACTATATTAGGAAGAAAGAGAACCGCTCTTTGTGTTTTTTATAGTCTTGGATCAGAGAGATGGCTTCTAGATCCAAGAGCATCTCATCATATGGCATCTTCATAGTCTATATTCTCTTCTTTTGAGCCTTGTACTATGTCTCATATTTTGATGGGAAACAATACATACATGAGTGTACTTGGGAAGGGGTCTATTGCTTTTGGGGAGGGCACTTTCAATGATGTTTTGTGTGTACCTCATTTGGCAAACAGTCTTATTTCCATATATCATATTACACATGGTGGAGATGGGAGGACTATGGAGTTCACTCCTGATTCAATTATCATTAGAGACTTGGAGAGTAGAGAGATTCTTGCTACTGAGATGGTTGATCATTCATCTCAGTTTTACACCTTTGTAGATTTTACTTCTAATGATGACATTGTTCCTTCAGCTATTAGTTACATTTCTTGTGTGGCTCATGATTCAGAGGAGACATTTGGCTTCTTGAACTTGGGAGTTCTCACATTGGATCTCGTTCTTGAGCCTTGCATTTCATCTCCATCTTTTGTTGCATTTGATGATGCTCGTGTTGGCACAATTTTGGCCTTTTGTGATTTAGTGCAATAGGATCTACATCATCTTCCAACTACATCTACTTGGGATGCATACTTGATAGACATTGTTGACTTGTTTGTTGAGTCTCATATTTTAGATTTGGGAGACACCATTGATTGCATACATCTTCTATTTGATGGAGATGATCCTTCTTCAGTTGTTGTGAGGGAATACTCTAACCCTCTTGTTCATTCTGTACATTATTAATTTTCATAGTTTGACAAGAATGTGGATACTTTTGGACAACATTTAGGGGATGATTTTTTGTCTTCAAAGTGTGTTCTACATTTGTCTTTAGGAGATTTTGGATTGACATCTTCAGTTATGTGGCCTAGAATGCATGTTTGGAGTGTGTCAACTTTTGGCATCAACATGGAGACACTTGAGCATAGTTCATAGATATCACATATCATTCTTCTTCCCACATCTTCCTTTCAGGAATGGGAAGACATCATACATATCATCCTGGTTTTGTGTCAAGCTTTTACCATTGAAGGTGACTCACCATTGAGGAGGGGGTTGCATGGTCTCTTTTCTTCTCTCTTATAGCTTCTTCTCTCACATGGGAGGTATTTTTCTTTGCATGGGGGTTTATCCCTCTCATGTATCATAGAGAGTATTTTGTGTTTCATCTCTCTTTTGGGGAGGAGTTTTGTCTCACTTAGGTTTTTCCTTTTCTTTATTTGTGAGACATTGCATTGCATATGTACATGGTTACCTAACATGGTCTCGTAGTCAGAACCCATATTTGTGTCATTTGCATAATAATACTCTCTAAATTGTACTTAAGAGGGGTGTTGGAGTAAATAAGTGTTTTAACTATCTAAATCCTATTTACCTGTTAAGTCCACTTAAATCCTACGAGGGAATTTTTCTAGATAATATTAGTTGTCAGTGGATCTTATCTTTTGGTATTTATTGCTTGTGGTCTAAGTCATTTAACATTTGTTGAGATAGTTATAATATTAGTTGTCACTAGATCTTATCTTATCTTTTCGCATTTAATGCTTGTGGTTTAAGTCATTTAATATTTGTTGAGGTAGTTATCTCATTTTAAATGATTAAGACACATGTCAATATCTTGTCTAATCCTATCTCACACTTTGCCTTTCTAAGCAAGGCATCATTTGTACATCATTGACAATTCAGTTCAGTTGAGTAAGTCTAATATATTATTACAATCTTGAGTATTGCATATTGACCATATTTTGCATCCATTATTGCAATTTCATGTTCTTGCTTTTCTCTTTTGTAGAAGGTTGTTTTTCATTTTTGCAGGTGATCCTAAAGACTTGAGTCTTTAAGTGACTCTAACAAACACCAGTGATCTCCATCACACAGAGTTCATTCAAAAACTCTCAAAGATAGAACAAAAACAACAATAGGAGGGAGGGAAACAAACCCTCCTCATCACATTCGAGCTGAACAAAATCCACATCAAAAGTATATTATCTTAGTTGAAAAGATGAGATAAATTGATTTATAATAATTGTCACTCGAGCTACAGCATAAAATGGTAAAATGGGTTAATGGTATGGTACTCGGGAGTATATCATTTTTGTGTTTGACATTTGCAGCCATTGTCTGAAAAAATTTGGCTGATCGTAATGTCGTGATGGATGCTAAGTTCAGTAACTGTTAAACTTGCTTGTTTAAAGTGTTCCTTGCCACTTTTATTTATTTATTTTAAAAGAGTGATGCGTGATTATTACTTCTGCTGAGTTTGGTATTTGTTAAATATCAGGATATCATTAAAACAACAAATTTGAAATATAAGGAATTGTTAATGTCACTTGCAATAACCAGTAACCACACAATTTGGAAAAGGTAACCATGCAAATTTGGGATTTTAGATAGCCATGCATTTGCACAAACTGCTTCTCTTTAATTATTTGAATGTTTTTACCAAAGACTAAGCTCTCTTACTTTTGCACTTAGTTTTGTTTTCCATCTCCCATGACAGTTTGGAGATTTACGATTTTAAATAGTCACGGTTTCTGTCTCCTGTAAGATTGTTGACATGGTTTTGGAACTTTGTTCTGCTTGATTGGGGTTCTAGTGATAGAATATGATTGGATTTAGGTTGTGTTAACTATTGATAACAAAATGCCATAATAAGTGTATTTTGTATCGTGTGTGAGAAAAGCTTCAGGCTGCAACTTCAAGTTTTTCGTTGAGAAAAAAATGGATTTAATTTCAATCACCAGAAATTTAGACTGAAAGTGCTTCAAATTGAGAAAGATCTGCAGTGATGTGAATGATGATAGTATCGAGGAGCTCTCCTTGTAGTGTAGGTATTACAAGCCATCTACAAAAATAACCGTGGAGTTTTTGTTTAACTTATCATGCATGAATGCAGAACTATAGGGTTCTAGTTTTACTTATTATGCAAGTGTTGCACTGCAGGTGTGACGCTTGGGACAGCAATATGTCTAATTTGGAACGGGGAATCATGCAAGTGTTGTACTGTGGTTGTGAAGCTTGGAACAACAATTCATCTAGCTTGAAATGGGGGCAAATATTTACAATATAGTTTAATCACAAGCAGTTGAAGACCAAAGCCCCAATCCTCTACAAGGTTACTACTGACAAGAACAGGTATGTATTCTCTAGAGGCAGCAGTTATGATTCCCTTTTGGGTCTGACTGCAAAATGCAGTTGAAGACTAATTGGCGAGTAGGGTGGAAGGAGTTGAGAAGTGGCACTTGGGTGAAGATAGGTGCATGGATATGTGGGGCACTAACTTATGCAGATGCCCAAAAATTATTAAGAAATCAAAGAGCCTGTGAGAAATATTCAGGTTAATCATATGGGCAACGAGATTTGGAAATAAATAAAAACAAACACTACTTCAATCAATTTCCTTAAAATCTGAACACCATCAGAATGCTTAGATGGGGAGAGAAATCAAGTGGAAAACAATACTGAAAGCTCAAATCAAGACTATTTTACAGACGATAGGAGACAGAATGATATTCATCTCAAGTGACATTGGAGCTGGATATCCTTACACATGGTGAGTTAACCAATTTGCCTTTCCTCCTCGGTAAGGTCAGATTAGTGCGGGCAAACGGAATTCACTGAAAAACTAATCCTGAAAGATTCATCCTTAACAAGAAAGAACAATATCTGCAATCTTGCTTTTATTATGAGATTTGTGTGTACACTCTCCCTCTTATAAAGCTGCATTAGAACTGTTCCTTTATGATAAAAAAATCCTTTATTGCATTATCTTGTTAGGTTGGGGGCAATAAAATTTCGGTGAGCTAAGACCACCTGGACAAATTTACTAAGTCATGTGGTACTAAAATGACTTTACTTTGTATTATTAGATTCCATTTACAGTTTCAGCCATGAAAATACTAATGATGAAGCAAAAAGATCAGGCAAACCAAGTTGCTTGTGATTGCATTATCTCTATTAACAGAGATCACTGCAGCAATTTGCTTATTTCTATGGAATACCATTTCCTCAAAGATTGGTACACAACAACGTAACTTTTGATTCAAACCCACCAATATTCTATATTGACATAATCATGCATACAATGTTGACATTCAGAAACCAGTACACCATTATTCTGCTCGTCTGGCCTTATCAGCCTGCTCACAAAGCCAATCATTAATTTCCCCAAAAACCTTGTTCACATCCTCATTCGACTCACCAACCAGCTGGTGCCACATGCCCTCATAAATCTTGAGTGTCTTATCCTCACTCCCAGCTTTCTCATACAAGGCCCTGACACACTCTGGATCACACACCACATCCTCTGCTCCATGCACAATCAGCTGTGGCAATGTGATCTCATTGAACCTAGTCTGTAGCTCGCCACAAATCCTGAGGAGCTCCAGTGCTGTAGCTGCTCGTGGCCGTGACATAGACCTGTGTGGGGATAATTTCAGTGGCTAATATTTGTCAAATTTTCTGAAAATAAAATAAAGATCCACCTTACTTTCCACACAACAATATTCTGAAAATACAAACATTGGCTGTTTCCCCAAAATAATCTTTCTTCTCTTTAAGAATTCAATCAACAGAAAATAAAAAATTGCCTCAATCTCTGGAAATAATGTTTTTAAATAAATGTCAATTGAATACTAAGATTGACTCAACTTCTCTCCAAAAACTAAAAGTTTGAATGTAGGATTCACTAGTTCAAACAAAATAAACTATAAATTGTAAGCTGAGATATGCCTCAAGTTCTACACAGAGGTCAATAATATAATTTTTTCCTTTGAAAATAAGAAACCGTGAAGAAAATTGACTGCAACGGTTTGTATACAAAAGAATCCTTTATTAAGTCACAACTGAAAGGAAGATCGAGCTCAATTCCTATAAAATAATATCTTTAGAAGAAAATTTAAAAAGAAAAACTGACCTAAATTTCTACTAAACAATATTTCCTTTCCTAAAGAATTTCAGCTAGGTATTGAATATAAAAATTAACCTCAATTCTCCTTCAGACATTTTTCTATCTGCAAAGCCTCAATTTCTGCAGAAAACAATAACTCATCTGACAAATTCGTAGGATATGACTCGCCTAGCAATTTTGATCCCGTCGCTCAGCCATTATGAGGCAACCGATTCCGTAATAATGAGTATGGCGGCTGAAACGTCAGCCAAACTCCTTTTGCAGGCCACAAAATAGAGTTTTGCCTAAAATTCTATCATTATGCCAAGAACAAAAAGAATTTTTTTTTTACTGCAAGCTTGCTGTCATCATTTGCTCTCTTCCTGAAATGGCTGGCCGATTTAAACCGAATATATTAACAAATTTCATACAGATTTTTCCTACTCAAACAGTTCCACTACGTTTATAAGATACAAATTTATTACTCAATAAAATGCACGGGACTACCTGTGCAACAAAAATAGGCGTCCTAGATTACGCCCTTACCAATCCTTTCCTCTATAAATGTTATTACTGCAATCTTGCTATCATCATTTGCTCCCTTCCCGACGAAGGCTGGCCGATTTGATCCGAATCGTCGATATTAGCAAAATTCCGATGGTTTTTCCCAAAAGCTCCTTCTCAAACAAACAGTTGCATAGAAGCTTCCTAAAATATCTTTGTAACGCCAGAAAAACAACAACAGCTTAAGACCTTTATCCCCGTTAAAAGGACAGTTTCCTCTCCAATCTTGCTATCATTTGATCGCGTAGTGTGATTCGAAAATTCCATATTAACTAAATTCCCACGGTTATATCCAAAAGCTCCTACTCAAACAAAACGATTACACAGAATTTTGAAGATTCAACAGTTTTACTATTTAATAAAATGCGCGGTCTGCCTGTCCCACAAAAGTAGGCGACCTAGTCCTAGCCCCTTCCATGAGATCCCCGTCCTTTAAAATCGTTTCCTCTAAAATTCGCCAATCGGAAAGAAATAATCGATTCAATTTCTCAAGAAAACAAGGCGTATTGTTTTCTGTAAGAATTCGAGACAAGATTCACTCAATTTCCGAAGAAAACATTGCTTCAATTTTTCAAGCAAACAAAGGGGATTGTTTTTTGTTATAAGTCAACACAAGATTCTCTCAATTTCTGCAGATAACATAGCCTCAATTTCTCAAGAAAACAAAGTGGATTGTTTTCTGTAAGAATTCGAGACAAGATTCACTCAATTTCTGCAGAAAACATCACTTCAATTTCTCTAGCAAACAGAGCGGATTAATTTCTGTTAGAATTCAAAACAAGATTCACTCAATTTCTGCAGAACACATACAAAATTTATACAAAAAAATTAAAAAGCTTAGATAAAATTCTTAAAATAGAATGTCTACCTGTGGGGATCCTTGATAGCCAAGCTGCGCTTCCACTCCACTTTAAACGAAACCGTAGGCAAAGCCTTGGTGGGCACAACCTCCCACGTTGGCGCAACCCACGCCACGAGTGACAGCAGGTGCTCGAGCGGCCAAGGGGGCTTAAACTTAGCGGAAATCCCACACATGGCACCGTTGAGCACCGCACCAGCCCAGGCGTCCTTCTGCCTCAAATGAATCAGCAGCGCGATGGCGCCGCCCAGCGACTCCGCATACAAGAAGGCCGGCAGGCCCGGGTTCGAAGCCCGGGCGGAGTCAAAAAACTGCAGGCAGTCATCGACGACGGGATTTATATCGGGAATATGAGTTCGCAGGCCCTCGGAAAAGCCGTGGCCCTGGTGATCGAGCGCGTAGACGCAGAAACCTTGCTTTGCAATGCCGATGGCGGTGAGCTGCGCGAGCCAGTTGGTGGAGCCCGTGAAACCATGTACGATCCCAATCAGACCCTTCAGCGGGAGAGCGTGTATTGGGTGCCATGATTGCGTGAAAATATTCATTCCGCGCTTGTTCTGCATCATAGCGTCCCGGTGGATTACACCATGCTTTTCGTAGAATTCTTCGCTTGTCAGCCCGCCGAACAGGCTCTCTGCATTAGCATCCTCCACAGGGTGTGCTCCTCCCATGTTTTACCTGCTTGCATATGTTAATCTTTCTCTGTTCTTGGTCGATTCTTATAAAGCAGTAGGGACATTTTCTTTCTGTTTTTTTGTTTCAGTGGTTGGTTGTTTGTGTGACGCAAAGCAGAAAGGACGTGGGCATCGGTGATGGGCTGAAGTAAATGAGAGGCAGGGAGAGTAGTTGCAGGTGTGTACCGCGTGGGGAGGTGTGCGGTCCGAAGTTGTGGGTAATAAAGGAGGGTTTGAATCGAAATAAAAGAGGATGTGCAGAAAAAGCGAAGGAATGAGGAAGTAGTTTCAGGACATTAATACAACAGTACCGATTTCTTTAAATGACCAACAGCTCTACAGTTTTTGGTCTATTGGATGGTTGGATTTACAATATTTTATTAGAGAAAAAATCATTGTTCAATGAAATTATAAGTAGTAAATGTTTGTTGAATTTATTGACAGGTAAATTATTAATTTTTGAATAAAGTTGAATTATAAAGAAAAGAATAAGCAGTCCAAAATGAAACTTCAAAGGGAAGAGAAATAAAAACACAAATCTTTAAGGAACGTGAATAAGATTGCAACACAACAAAAAATAATCAAGGACTATACTAGAAAATTAACATACAACATCAAAAAAGGAGAGTAACAACAACTAACAACAACTATCCTAGTCTTGAATAACACAATTAACCCAAATTGACATTAACCAACAATTATGATATTGCTATCAGGATTCAACCGTGTAGTTTCGAGTCAAACTCATTGACCCATGTTTCATGAGTAGTGGTTCACCGGAACCCATCTCTCATGATAACGAATGGTCCACTTAGCACTCATTG